>AYEL01028162.1:0-23591 GCA_000484575.1 Olivierus martensii | reverse complement strand
AGGTCTACTGCTTTACTTTCCTTACTCCACATTACAAATATATCGTCTACATATCTATAGTACATGACTGCATTAGATCTTATTAGACTGTGTACTTGTCTTTCCATTTCTCTTACCACTATTTTGGCCAGGACCCCTGCCATCAGACTTCCGATAGGGACTCCTTTAACTTGATGGTAGTATATGCCTTTAAATGTGAAGGAGTTATGGCAAACTAAGTGAGCGATTTCTCTTAGAATCTTGGGATCCGATTCTGCCTCTTGTGTATGCTCAAGTATAAAGCAATAGAATAGTAGACACATGGCGTTTATATTAAGGGACGTGTCTACTAACACCCCGTGTCTACTATTCTATCGCTTTAAACTTGAGCATACACAAGAGGCAGAATTGGATCCCGAGATTCTAAGATAAATTGCTCACTTAGTTTGCCATAACTCCTTCTTCACATTTAAAGGCATATACTACCATTAAGTTAAAGGAGTCCCTATCGGAAGTCCAATGGTAGGGGTCCTGGCCGAAATAGTGGTAAGAGAAATGGAAAGACAAGTACACAGTCTAATAAGATCTAATGCAGTCATGTACTATAGATATGTAGACGATATATTTGTAATGTGGAGTAAGGAAAGTAAAGCAGTAGAGCTGATGAATGCCTTCTATAAAGAACAATATGGTCTCAACCTTAAATTAACCCTGGAAGACAAAGAAGAAGTGAGTTATCTAGATATAAAAGTTTTTCTGAAGAACAGAAGAGTAGAAACAACTGTGTACATTAAACCAACCACAACACCAGTGCTAATCCCAAGATGGTCCTTTGATTCCTGGAGCTACAAAAAGTCAGCATTTGTTGCATATTTTAGAAGATGCCTAACTCATTGCTCTAACACGAGGGTGGCGGTTTATAGAGGGGCGGCTTAAAGAGGTTTGACTGTATATACATATGCTCACACATTTAAAATTATATGCAATACCGATATTCTATAAAATCTAGTATTGTTAAATCATCTAGATTTTTATTAAATTGGCCGTTTCTGTCTATACCAAAATATAATATAATAGTTTTGTGTTGTTTATTAAAGATTATGAAGATAATCTTTAATCAACACAAAATTGGTCAAACGCTGAACAATGTTTGAAGTTTTAAATTGCTTTATTACTAAATATTTTATACGGTTAATCAACACAAAATTGGTCAAACGCTGAACAATGTTTGAAGTTTTAAATTGCTTTATTTCTAAATATTTTAAAGAGAATTAGGAATATTTGAATATACTAATTCAAAACTATCGATCTCCATACTCATCCATTATATATTATATTTGCAAAATTTCAAGTCAGTTCTATTTTCTAGGGTCTTATAGGCTACATATTTCAATAAATACAATACTATATGATAAAGTTGATAAAAATATTGTATAATCATAGGATTTCTATTTTTGTTATTATAAAATATGTAAACATATGTTAATTTCTTTTCTAAAGATTTCAAAAAATTTTCTTATATGGGTATCTATGAACCATACTGTGAAAAAATACTTGACTTTATCAGACTATTTCACTAATAACTTATAAAATATTTGTACCGTAAAATCTCGATTATCCGATCTAAACGGGTCTGAAGAATAGTCAGGTAATGAAAAATATTGGATAATGTGAAAACTTGGAAAACACGGAATAAATTAAATGAGATTATAGTAATAAACAGAATTTTATTTGTTACTAAATACATAAAACATAAAATTGTATATATTTAGTAGCTTATACTTATTTAAAGAAAAACAGAAATAGTATTTATTTTTTGTTAAACTAACTTTGCGGGGTTTACAAGTTCATTAATAAAGAGTGAATACAGCTATATTTCGTATAGTCCAATTTATTAAAATAGAGAGTGAATACAGCTATATTTCATATAGTCCAATTTATTTACACATTTGTGGGTTTACGAGTTCGTAGAGATTAATAAGGAGTGAATACAGTTATACTTCGTATAGTCCAATTTATTTACACTAAAGAGTGAATACAGCTATATTTCGTATAGTCCAATTTATTCACAAACAGATTAATAAAGAGTGAATACAGTTATATTTCATATAGTCCCATTTATTTACACACAAAATAAACAATCTAGTTTCAAACTAAATTCAATACAAAATCCGATAATTATCTCATACAACACTAATCATATAGTCCAATTTATTCACACAAAACAAAATAATCTTGTTTCATATAAGCTACATTTCGTATAGTCCAATTTATTCACACAATGCAAAACAATCTTGCTTCACTATAACTAAATCGATAGTCCAATTTATTCACACAAAACAAAATAATGTTGTTTCACTATAACTAAATTCACAATCCGATAATTATCTCATACAACACTAATCTATGTCTTAATTCAGAAATCCGATAATTATCTCATACAACACTAATTTATGTCTTTAATTCAGAAGAACTTTCGATAATTATCTCATACAATACTAATCTATGTCTTTAATTCAGAATAACTGACAGTTCTTCAACAAAATAATCTTGTTTCACTATAAATTCAATACAAAATCCGATAATCATCTCAACACTAATCTATGTCTTTAATTCAGAATAACTCACAGTTCTTCTTACTCCACTTTCTGTTTCACTATAACTAAATTCAATACAAAATCCGAAAATTATCTCATATAATACTAATCTGTCTTTAATTCAGAATAACTCACAGTTCTTCTTAGTCCACTTTCATAACTAAATTCAATACAAAATCCGATAATTATCTCATACAACACTAGTTACTAAATTCAATACAAAATCCGATAATTATCTCATACAACACTTATCTGTATGTCTTTAATTCAGAACTCACAGTTCTTCTTAGTCCACTTTCGCTTTCACAGTTTATCGCTCAGTATTAACATTTACTGTCCAAGTCTCGCAGTTCAACTAAACTCAACTCAGGCTTGCCTATTTATGTTTGAATTATTTTGCTTTTATTTGTACGGAATACAGTGGGTGATCGGTTAACAAACATAATCCGTTCCAAGACAATGTTCGTTATCCGAATTGTTTGTTAACCGATTATCGATTTACCATAAGTTTTTATGGGAATTTGATTAATTCGTTCCGGAGACCCAAAAAACATAAATAAAAAATTATATAATTTCTTACTACGTTTATTTATATGTAATAACAATAATATATACATACATAGTCTTGCATTTTGATCTATATGCTCATTTTCCAATAAAGAATCTGTCCAATTTCGACTGCTTTTCTTTCTCCTTCAGGATTTTTCGGAAGTGATTAATAGCATTGTCGTGGTATACAGATCCCCAAGCCTATTGACCTCACCCTGGTATGGGTGCATTCTAAGACAAAAAAATTGTAAAATCTCTCTCGTACCTTCTTTAATAAATCTTTGATTTGGAGAAAAAAATGAATTATTAAATGAACATTTTATTTCGGGAAAAATGAATTTTTCTCGAATAAAATGAACTAGGAGACAACGTAAAACACGTTGTCTCCTAGTTCATTTTATTCGGGAAAAACCACTGTTCTTCCATCCTTGCCCATAAGTCCACGAACGCGCAAGGTCCACGAACGCTAGTCATTCCAATTAGATTAGTTAAGCTGAAATATCCTCATGGAATATTTTTATCTGGCAGTAGGTTAGTTAAGCCGAAATATCCTCATGGAATATTTTTATCTGGAGGTTTAACGAACGCGCAAGGCCTAAGCCTGTCATTCCGTTAGGTTCGTTAAGCCAGAAATATCCCATTGAAATATTTTTATCTGGCGGCGGCCACTTATAGAGCCGCCATCATCAAGGCTGACCAACACCCATGATGAGGTCAACCGGAAAATTGAAGGATGGGTTTTAACGAGCCGGGCCTGGATCCCTTCAGAAAAATTGAAGGAATGGGACCACCGGATCCTCCAGAATGGTAAGCCACAACTTTATCACGCAGCCATCCGGCTGACCTATCTTTCCGTCAGTCCGCGGGTCTCACAGTTAGTTCAGTGAGTGTTCGTTATCCGAACATGTATTCGTTAACCGAACATAAAAATCTTTCGAAAATGTGTTCGTTAACCGATCACCCACTGTATTGTTAATTTGCTTTTTTTGTTCCCTATTCGGTGTTAATTAATGTTTATGTTATCATTTTCAAAAATAAATTGAAAAAATATAAGCATTAAATTGCCATATAACCAATCCCGTTTTTTTCTTTAATCCTTATCTCATTTTACACGGTTATAAAGAACATATCCACGACTTTTCTTTGTCTTCTTTAGATCGATTTACACGGTTTACAGTTTAATTGAACATATCCTTCTATTTTGTATGAATTCTGAGTCTTGTTTTACACGGTTTCGGTTTGAACGATTTTTCCAGGAACGTTTCTACCGTGTAAATCGAGGGATGAGTGTAATAGAAAAAATTACAACGTTGATATTAGATTAAAAAATTTTATGAACTGATCTTTTAGATGAGTTGATATTGTCTTATGTTCTATAAAAGAGAGCTTATATATACAATATATAACAATATCAACTTAACAATATCTGTCCAACAAGATATTACAATAGTGATATTATTTACATTTTCAGTCGTCAATCAAGTATTGCTTTTGAATTCTAGCAAATATTCCTTCCTTAGTATTTAGATCAGCGGTTCTCAACTTGTTTTTTTTTCCCGGGCCACATGCATTTATTTGATACATTAAGCGGGCAGCAACATGCTATATCATCAGTCGCAAGCAGTTGGTGTCACGTGAAAAAAATTTTAAGTGCTTCTGGAAGGACCTAGCAAATTAAGAAAATTCTAATTTTTCAAGATTTAAAAAAATTTTTAATATCAGAATTTTTCTTTTGCATGTGAGAAAAGAATTTCGCGCTTTCATTAAATGCATGACTGTGCCTTCCAGGCCGCACGTAAAAGTTTGCCGGGCCGCAGGTTGAGAATGGCTGATTTAGATTGATGTTCTCGTAATAGATATTGTACACATTTTTTGAGATGAAACGATTTTCCTGAGAAATGTTATCTAATGACAATGTTTAAATACGTCATAAATATAGCAAATGCCACTTTATTTTCAGCCATATTTTCAAAAACTTTAAATAGTATAAAAATACCTATAGATTATTTGTAACTATATAGGCTAATAACCAATTCAAACAAATTTGCAGTTGCTTGAAGGATATGATTTAACGTATTTGAGGGAGAGAGAAATGTTTGCTTTTTGATAAATTTTTTTAATCTTTTGAAAATATTCTGATTTTTTATTATTATTAAATTTGACGTTTAAATTTTACAATCTATAATTGTTAAATACTTTTATTCTAAATAAAATTATTTAACCTGCTATCAAATTTTCAGCGGGTTAAATTACGATCGTAATGATTCTTGCCATTTCCTACAGTTGTTAGCTTAGAGCAGCTATTCTCAACCTGCGGCCCGCGGGCCGCATGTGGCCCGGCAAGCTTGTTCGTGTGGCCCGGAACGCACATTCATGAATTTAATAAAAGCGCGGAATTCTTCTTCCACATACTAAAAATTATAATTTTCTTTATTTGCTAGGACCTTTTAGATGCACGCATGAAAATTTTTTCACATGACACTAACCGGTTGCCAACTGCTGATATAGCATGTTGCGGCCCGCTTAATGTAACAAACAAATGCATGTGGCCCAGGAAAAAAAAGGTTGAGAACCACTGGCTTAGACTATCATGCCTATTGACGTTAAAATCTTATTGAATGTCAAGTATCTCTTGAATAACGGATACCTATTTATTTCTCAGCAACGAATTAATATAAACTATTCTGAAAATATTAATCAAATATTTGCGTAGTTTTGTTTTGTATTAATACTTTATTATATGGCATAAATATTGAAATATATATATATAGGCCTACATATACGCATCTGATTATTATTATTTTTTATCATACAAGATAGTTTTTTTCAATACAGTTTTTTATTCAACAATATAAAATATTTTATAATTATCTTTGGTAAATTTAAAAATTTCTATAATTTTAACTTCCTAGTTCACGAAAATAACCTTAAATTGAACTTGTAATATTTTCTATACAATAACTGAAATTTTTATGAAATTTAAAAAACAAGTGGTTACTTCTAAATGATCGGTTGATTACTCTGATTCGTGGAAATTATTCTTCTATTTGAAGTTTTCAAAATATTTTTAAAATTATTTAAAATTTCTTTTAGTTAATATGCAACTATATGGATGATACGTAAATTGAACTTGTAATATTTTCTATACAATAACTGAAATTTTTATGAAATTTAAAAAAACAAGTTTATAATTCTAATATTTCTACTGTTACTTCTAAATGATCGGTTGATTACTCTGATTCGTGGAAATTATTCTTCTATTTGAAGTTTTCAAAATATTTTTAAAATTATTTAAAATTTCTTTTAGTTAATATGCAACTATATGGATGATACGAAATGAAAACTTCAGACGGCAAAACCCTTTTAAAAATTTGTTTCAAATAATAACGCTGTATTCAGTTGGAAATAACGTCTTCTAGTTTGTTTATCTGAATCAAATTTTCTTATTCAATACTGTGATACACCGCCGGATCTAGGGTCTCCTAGGGCAAATGTTATGAAAAGGTACCAAAATGCAGTTGCAATTTCATACACCAACTTAATTATATTTATTTTGACAATATTTCGTGCCGTAAAGTCGGTCTACAAAGACATAATGGTATATTTTTCTAACGGATAATACTTATCAAAGGAGAGAGAAACCAATGCCAATTAAATTATTAGTTACATGATTGAATGACAGTCTGTCTAAACAAAATAAATATTTGTTTCTCTCACATTTTCCCTCATTGGCATATCGCAATCAGGATATCATATTCGCAATATGCTTTATTTATTATTATTATTTTTAACAAGGATATAACTTTATTTTCATTAAAAGCTGAACATAATCTCAAACTAAGGTTATTATCTGCCAACCTAACCCAAGATTTTTCTACGTTTTTCAATGTTATTATTATTATTATTATTTTTAACAAGGATATAACTTTATTTTCATTAAAAGCTGAACATAATCTCAAACTAAGGTTATTATCTGCCAACCTAACCCAAGATTTTTCTACGTTTTTCAATGATCAAAATCAAAATCATATATGATATCATTACATTCCCACTTCCAAAGTATTAGATATGTTTATATATTAATGTGCGTGAGTGAAGAAGAAAGGGGCGTCATTTTCTAATATTGTCTCAATTGACATAATATCTAGCGTCGGATCTTTGATATTACTATCAAAGATCCGGCGCTGATCTGATATGTCGAACTTATAAATAGAAAAGAAAACTTGATTTTTATGCTATTTCTATATAATTTTTGTTTATTATTTTATTTCACATATAATACATTAAAATTTATTGACTTAAAAATATCTATTGAGTAATACTTTGTATCAACTTCTACCTAATTCTATTAAATCAATGATTTTGCTTTTAGAGTTTCAAATTTTATAGATAAACGAAAAAAAATTTGAAATAAATTTCCCGTATTGATATAATAATGAAAATATTTTAAAATATTTTTTCTATTTATTAGAATAAGCATTTAAGAAATTGTTAAAATTATTAATTATGATAATTTACTATTATAAAGGGAAATCATATAAATCGCAGATTTTATTTTTTAGCTTTATTTTCTCTTACAAATGAAACAGAAGTCTCAGCTATTTCTTATTTTGTTGATTAGCATTCTTTTATGAAAAAATTCAATTAAGGCGGAGTGGGATAAGTGCGTAGTTGGGGGCAAGTGCATTAACGGGCTTTTTTATTATAAGTGAAATTTTGCTAGTTGATATTGTAGTAATCTACTAAAAGTTCATATCAGCCTATCGATATAGATATCGCACGATGACTGATGAGATTCCAGTATTTACATAAATTATTACAAAAGCGTCGCAGACATAGATATCGCACGATGACTGATGAGATTCCAGTATTTACATAAATTATTACAAAAGCATCGCATCCGAACAGCACACACAACTTTGACAGTATCATAAAAGTGCAATAATTCTTAGTATAACTTCATATTAGGGGCTGTTTCTTTTGTTAAGTATGAAGAATATAGATTAAATTTTACATTAAATAAACAATATTTTTTGATATTTTAAAATTTATTGAAAAAAACGCAAGTACGCTCTTGCCTCTTAAATATTGTTATATGGGCAAGTGCAGATCATGGAATAAGTGCGTATTAGGTTGCTGTTGCCACATAACACGTTCAGTTTTATTGTTTCCTGTTCTACAATTTAATTTGCTTATTTTTCTTGCATATAATATGATTCACAGCTACGTCAGAAAAACCAACAAAGGCGATTTTTCAAAAGAATTGAACGAATGTTAACGTTGTCTAGATGGTGATTGATAAGTACAAAGATATCAACTAAAATTTTCGTATAAACCATTTTTTATTTGATAAAAAAGTTTTGTCATATTAAATAACAAAATACAGTGTTACCTTGATTAACGACGGTAATTTGTTTCAGGATTACCGTCGTTAACCAAGGAATTTTTCTTACTACCACTCGACGTTAACCAAGCACGCCATTATCCGAGGCCGTCGTTAACCAAGGTGCCACTGTATGTACTTTGTTAGTTTAAATAAAAATAAAAAGCGATGTAAAGTAATTAATGTGAGAGGCGGTATAGTGAAATAAAACAAAAATATAAAATGAATTACATCATTTTATATTTTTGTTTTATTTCACTATACTTCTCACATTTCAGAAAACAATCCTTGTTTGTTTAACAAAGAATAACGCTAAAACGAAACAACCTATCTTAATGCGGTAAAAAGCATTTTATCGTAGATTTCTTCATAATGCTGCTCTTGCCAGTTAGCTTGTATAATTAAACTTCAAAGCGTTTTTAATTTGTACGTACGCTCTTGCCCCGTTTCGGGGTAAGTGCAGATAGTTGACATTTTGTACAGTTTTGTAGCAAAATTAAAATTTACATGGATGAATTAAAAAGTAACAGCTGCGCAATGCGATTGGTATCGACATTGTTAAATATTTATAAGATAGGTTAAAATACTTGTGTTTAAAGTTCAACTTTACAAAAATCACGCAGCACTTACCTCACTCCGTTATATTTATCTCCAAAAATGATTAAAAATAAATTATTGAATTATTTTAATTATTGTAAATTACAACTTTAATTCTTTTAGTTGATCAAAGAATTTATAAAAATATAATTGCTAAAATTATAATGTCAATATTTCATTATTTCAGTTGAATGCTTAGTATGCATTTTCAACATTTTTTTTCGCCTTCAATTTTATAAAAATGTTATATGATAGTGAATTATTATCACATTAATGCAATAATTTGATGTATAACAAGAACAATTAAACAATTAATTAATTTACTATAAGTTTATTGCATATAGGTTGAAAATAGAGCGTAAAATATAGAATAAATGATATATAGATATTATTTATTCTATATTTTATGCTCTATGAGGAAGCGTAACGTCCTGTATGTATATCTCTTAGAAACTCTCTTAGAACGTCCTGGGATGGAAGAATTCTTCCTCATAGTTTTTATGATTCTGATTTAATTATTTTTATTTAAATATAATTTTTGTTAATCCTGATGTCTTAATCTTCTTTGAATTCTAACTCTAAGATTTAGATCATTCATATGTTTCTGAACGATGAACATGTGCTAATAAAATCAGATAAAAATGGAGATACATGAATCCAATGGTATTATTATAAAAACTAATTTTCGGAAATCATTCAGAATTCTTTCGATTTTTTTCTGAATGGTTATAAATATAATATACAGTGGTACTTCGGTATACGTCCTTAATCCGTTCCAGATCCTTGGACTTATACTAAACAGGATGTATATCAAACGAATTTTTCCCATAAGAAATAAAGGGAAAATGATTAATCCGTTCCCATGAAAAGAAATTCTATTGTTATTGGCATATATTACATTGATGGGGTTGTATAAAATAATTTAAACACTCCTTAATAATTAAAATAAATAAATACAGAAGCAATTACAGTAGATGAAATAAATGAAAATTTAACCTCACTATCTTGCTGAGAAAAGTCGAATGCCTACTAGGATGGTGCTGAGAAGGGAGGAGCAGGAGATGTTATTGTTTGGAAGGAGAGTTTTCTTCTAATAAAACTTCAGGAATCTAAAATTCTGGTGTTTTTTCTCTTACCCCTACTTGGACCTTGGTGAGGCTCATCTGGTTTGACTTTTACTAAAAATCTGTCCAAAGAACTTCTCTTCTCCCTTCTCCTCAAGATGTTTCGGAAATACGACATTGTCTGGTCATTACAGACAATGCTATTATTACTTGTTTGGACTTTATTGGGGTGATACTTCTCTGCAAGTTTTATATAAGGAATATGTTTCTAAGAGATATACAACAGACTCATACAAGCACGCGAATCATTGTTATTACATATAAATAAACATAGTAAGAAATTATATAACTTTTTATTTATGTTTTTTTGGGACTCCGGAACGAATTAATCAAATTCTCATAAAAAGCTATGGTAAATCGATGATTGGTTAACGAACATTGTCTTGGAACGGATTATGTTCGTTAACCGATCACTCACTTGTAAATACTGATAATGCAGAATAATGCACTGTACAGTATACAGGGTGAAGAAAAACGTCATTTCGTATTCCGAACAAAAGTCGTATACCAAGCAAAATTTTTCGCATCCAAACAGAACGTATATCAAGTTGGACTTATTCCAAAGCGGACGTATACCGAGGTAACACTGCATATATATATATATACAGGGTAAAGAAAAACGTAATATATAAATATAGTGATAGGGGTCTCGAAACAAGTCGAAAATGTCTAATAAACTTATGGTCTAAATGGCACCGTTTTCCAGTTATAACCCTTTAAAGGTATCCCCAATCACTATCGAGTACACAAAGCGTCACGATGCGTCGCGTTGCCAAGACGCGTCGCATTGCGTCGTTCTCCTATTGACTACCGGGTTAGCAGCTAGCCAATCACCATCGAGTACACAAAGCGTCACGATGTGTCGCGTTGCCAAGACGCGTTGCATTGCGTCGCTCTCCTATTGACTACCGAGTTAAGCGGCGGTCACACATTGCGATTTTTAGCCGCGGCCGCGACCGCGACCGGCTCTTCTCCCTAACTCGTAAACCCCCTCCGAATCGGTCGCTGATGTGACGTCGCTCGTCAACAAAAAAAGTTTGTTCTTGTGGCGATGGTCGCAACTGCATGTCCAATGAGAAGTTCTCTTTCTCTGACATCATCAGCGGTACACTCAAAACCAAATGGCTACAAGCATGGTCTGGAACGCTGAACGAGAATGCAGATTAATAGAGTTGATTAACGAAAGGGAATGTCTGTGGGATTTTAGTTCGGCCATTTTTCGTCGAAAGAATGCTAAAGCTTGGAAGGAAATAAGCGAAATTTTGGGTGTCGATGGTTTGGCTAAAAGTGTAGATTAGCGCGACAGCGGTAACTACGGTGTGACCACGAACAGTGAAGTGCAACAAGCGACTTCTTCCGGTCGCGATCGCGGGTGCGGCTAAAAACCGCAAGGTGTGCCCGCCGCTTTAGAAAGAATGCAAGAGACGCAATGCGACGCGTCTTGGCTACGCGACGCATCGTGACGCTTTGTGTACTCGATGGTGATTCTTCATTCTGTACTCGCATTGTGTACTCGATGGTGATTCTTCATTCTGTACTCGCATTGTGTACTCGAAGTTTCTCTTCATCCTGTATATGTGTTACGGCCAATGTCTGAAGTCTACTCAATTCGCGAAATAGCTGGCCACTTCTAGATTTGGCTAAGTCATTTGGCTTTGGCCAAATGACTTAGCCAAATCTAGAAATAGTCGTAATGCGAAAATTTACGACTATTTCTAGCCTTTGGCAGGCCAATTCGCGATCCGCCCGACAATCAATGGACAATTCGAGAATTGTCCAAGAAAAAGTGGCCAAAGTTTTGCGGTTTTGCTAGTTTTGCGGAGCTAAGTAGCGGAGTGCATTCGTGCGAATTTTGGATTGTTCACCAGCCAGAATGGGATTGTCTGTCACGTCCAGTGATCACGTCACATGTTGGTCTCACAATACTGACGCGGGAGATTATAGGATTTACCCACTAATATGAATGGGATTGTCTCTCACCAGTCCAATAAGGAAAAGGGTAGAGACGCCCTTTTGCAAGATTCCTGTAATCAAAATTTATTGTTATTCCTGTAATCAATTTTTAATATTTTATTTTAATAAATATAAAATGTTTCCAGCTTTATATACAGGGTGTTTCAAAACTATATGTCAGAAATGTAAAGGCAGGTAGAGGGGACCTAAATAAACAGATTTCGTACAGGAATGTGGGTGCGGAAATGCAGTGTTGAAGTGCTAACACGTCCTGGACGCTATCTACGGTTAGCATTGGATAGGACAGGGCGGACCTGTTCCTTGGCCACCGCGCTCTCCAGATTTGATGTGCTTGGATTTCTTCTTTTGGGGTCACATTAAAAGCACGGTGTACGATAGTCCCATAACATGTGAAGAAAATCTGGTTGCCCGATTGTCTATTGCTGCTGGAAATGTGCATGACATGTCTGACGTTTTTACTGATGTATGCCAATCCATGCGCCACCACTGTGAATCTTGTTTCGCTATTGGTGGTCGCTCTTTCAAGCAGCTATTGTAAACTGTTTGATAAATTGTTGCTTTCCTTTGTCTTTACTTGTCTTTACGTGCTAGCACTTCAACGCTGCATTTTCGCACCCACATTCCTCTACAAAATCTGCTTATTTAGGTCCCCTCTACCTGCGTTTACATTTCTGACATATAGTTTTGAAACACCCTGTATATCTCTTAAGATAAATGAGATTTCAGATAATATCAAAACAGAAATAAACTTTGAAATCTCAAGAAAAACAATAGAAATAAATGATTGTATTCTGTAGAGTCTTCAGATCGTTACAAATGTTCTGAGACAATGATAAACTGGATGAATAAAAATTGCTGTATTTGTGTGATAGATTCACTTTATGTAATTCTTCAGATACCTTCTGTTATCTGTTATTTCAACTATTTCTAACTTGACAGAATTTTGTAATTAACCATCATTCACATTATCAAAGAAACTAGAAAATCGATCAATTATTCAGTTCTCTATACAAAAAGAACGAAATGTTCTGACCTACATTATCCTTAATGATGTTAATTCTTAACGGACATTATATAAAGAAGTAATCTTCAAAATAGAAGAAATTTTCAATGGTATGCGCTTCTGCTCATCATATTACAAGCCTGTTGTATAGGATGAATGTTATTTTTCTTTATCAGAAGAGAAAAATAACACGCAATTTTTCTCTTCTGATTTTTCTTTTATAGCTAACACAGATTGTAAATAATATCAAGTAAACTGAAAACAGTTGAATTATTTATTATAAAGCTGATAAATTATTATATTAATCATTATTGCTCATATATTAAATATTTCCTAAAATTTTCAAGATATTTTTTCTTCAATTATTCAAATAAAAATCTGACACCAACTTTCGATTTTTTTGAATGTTTTGAAAGATCATAATCATAAAAACAAACCTATATAAATTTGGATGCCTACAATATGTTTAAAATAATTATTTTTATATTTCAGATTCTTGTAAGAAACGAAAGAAAGGAATACCTCAGACCCTGGAGATGCACATCGCTCGGATGCTGTTTGTATTATCTACAACGTTTCTCATTTTAAATTTTCCAAGTTATCTGATGCGTTTATATATCTTGTATTTAGAAGTAAAGAAAAGCAGCATTTCTTACCCAGTAATCATCATACAGCAGTACGTCATGTTACCGTATTACACTAATTTTGCAGTCAATTTCTTCCTGTATAATTTGAGTAGTCGTGTATTCAGACGTTGCGTCTTTAACTACATACAGAAATTCTGGAAGTTGTTATCAGATTGTAAAATCAATCATTCTAACTTGGAAAGCCAAACCGATTTTGCACATTAAAAATTATTTATCAATTTGCGCACTTTGCAGTTTAGAATATGGTTCTACATCTTGTAACTTAGCATGTTGTGATATTTGTATTTAGCATGTTATGTATAAAAAATTATTTTGAGGAATTTCCCCTTTTCAGAATATCAGAAGTATTCTATAATTGTGTATTTTAGAAGACTTTATATTGTTGATTGTTGGATGATATATATAGTTTATTAATTAGCTTATTCTTTCATCAAGTGCTTCATAATAAAAATATTTCACAAAACCGGAACCAAAATTTTAGATGATTTATAGACTTATTCCGAATTCAAAGATCAAAAACCAACTAATTCAATTGCTCAAAAATAATAATGAAGTGCAATTTAAAAAAAAATTTCATGTGTTCATCAATGAAATTAATAATTAAATGAGAAATTCCACGAATTTCTTACCTTACGTATCACTGGATATAAGTGATCTTAATAGTTAATTACTAAGGAAACTGAATATTTTTGCTGTTAAATTTCCATCTTAGTTCGTAGACCAAGAAAAAATGTTGCATGTATTCAGCAACATGAAAAAGAAAATCAATATTTAAAATATTGATAAACTATTGCGGGTTACAAACAAATAAATATATGGGCCTTATATATATCGAAACAAATTCAATAGTATTATTTTGATGAAAAAGTTATTTCCTATGAAAACAGAAATATACAAGGTGAAGAAAACTTCGTAAAATTTTGTGTACTGATAGGGGGCCTCGAAACCAAGTCGAAAATGTATAATGAACATATGGTCTAAATGGCACCGTTTTCGAGTTATAACCCTTTAAAGTTAGCCAATCACCATTGAGTACACAAAGCGTCGCGATGCGTCGCTCTGCTATTTACTACCGGATAATAAGAAGGCGAACGACGCGTCTTGGCAACGCGACGCATCGTGACTCTGTATAATCGATGATGATTGGCTAGCTTTAAAGGGTTATAATTCGAAAATGTGCCATTTAGACCATATGTTCATTCGACATTTTCGACTTGTTTCGAGGTCCCCTATCAGTAAACAAAATTTTACAATGACATTTTTCTTCACCCTGTAGATAAAATTTTACCTACGTCAAGTAACGATATAGCCAATTTTACAAAGAAAAAAAAATTCATATAACCTAAGATGTGTGTGTGACACACTTAAATTTATAGAATTTTTAAGCTTTGAAATGCCACCATTTTGTATGGGAGCCACGTACAGATAGGATGAAAACGAATAATCATCCCGTCCGAAATTTCAGTTCGTTATTTATTCTTAAGATATTATGCTTGACAGACAGATAGAAAAGTAACAGTGAAACATAACTGAAAATCCTCTCAAATGGCTTTTCATATTAAGTGAAACGAATAATTTTATTTAATGTTAATGATTCAAACGGCAGCCATTTTGTAAAACGATTATGTATCGCTTTCAGGTACGTATCTTGGATAATACGGAATGATATCCTAAAACTAAATATTCTTTGATGCTTGGTTCTGTAGATATCTTGTTTACGGACGAACTGAATGGTCTACGGCTGATTTCTTGTAAAAAGTGGCTTAAAATATATATACAGTAGCTTTAGAAAATAAATACAACTATAGGATTAAATCTTAAAAAATTCGTCGTCAAGTGCCGATGTGTATATCTGATTTGATATTTTGTACTCTTATTTCTTCTCCAACATGATATTTATCTAAAACTATTTACATTTCTTGTATAAATTATATAGAACTTTATTAACTTAAAGAACTTTGCTATTTAAAATGGTGCTGATAATATTTACTCGAAGTTATATTATAAATGTATGTAAATTGTGTAATGCATACTAACTTTTTATTTTTTTAAAAATATTCTTTATTAGGTGTATTATTTACATTATATAATTATGATATTAGCAAATAAGATAACTTAAAAAGTTAATTAAAAGTTAATTAAAAAAAAAAAATAAGTCCATTTCTACATAAAGGAGTAGTTTTGTGATTTAGACCGAACAACATGTTTCTCTCCATCTTTTTGATGTGAAGTGGAAGAGGATAGTTTCTTTTTTCGTGCCATGAAAGATGTTTATACAATAGTATTATTACAATGTTTAACTTAGCTAATTGATTCATTAGTATTAGGAAATTTATTCAGATAATCACCGAGAGGCTTGGACCAAGATATGATTAATTATAAAAATCAGAAAAAAATTATGAAAAAGAAAAAATAGAAGATATACAAATAGAACAGTTCACTAAAGTGAATATAAATGTAAAATTTCGTAAAAAAATTTAAGTAAAATTTGAATGTTGAATATTGTACTGTATCTGAAGTTTACCATATATTTTAATAAAAAATTTATTTCATGAAAAATCGAAATTTAGTTATTTTTTCTCCAATTTTAATTCGATAATCGTTTAATATAAAAATCATGTTGATAGCAAATTATTTTTAAAGTTTTATAATTCTGGGAAAAACTTTTATAAAAAGGGAAAAACTGAATATGGATAAGTCCTCCCACTTTTTAGACAGTTATGACAACGGCTCAAGTGTGACAAGTTAACTTCCAGTGTAAAGAAAATCGATTTTTATCTATTCAACCACGATCACCAACTAAAAACGTTAGCAACATTTTTTTTAAAAAGAAATAACTGTAGTTTCTTTTTCATACTAACTAATAAGTTAGTCAAACTCGATTAATTGGTCAGATAAAAATCGAATAAATGGAAAACAACACATCTTTTTGAAATTTGAAAATCGTATAACTGTTACGTGGTTTGAAACGAACCGATTTCGAGAGTCTTTGGCCCAGTGGTTCTCAACCTTTTTTCTGTTGAGGAACACATTTTAATATTTTAAAATTTGGCGGTATATCTAAATAATTTAAATAATTTAGATTTAACAACGAATTTTTATTAACAGATTATTATATATATTTTTATTTATTACATTCAGATTACAGACATTCTCCTACACGGGATCATTAAATGGCGGCCCTTATTAAGTTATAGCGCCACCTGCGGATTTTGAATTAAATGGCGGCCCTTATTAAGTTATAGCGCCACCTGCGGATTTTGTCTTTTTAGAGTAACTATAAATTTTAAAATTTAATTTTTATTCCTTAATTTTTAAATTATGAATAACGATAAAAATTTTTGGTTGTCGCAGAAATTCGAGAGTTATATTTTTCTAACGATACCCTATTTATAGGAATCGGTACAGCAGTTCGACTGCAAGAGGGATATCTAGCCAACCACGTTTCACTATTAATATATATATCATACAATTACATACATACAATTCATTCTTAATTTTTCGCGGCACATCATTAAAAGTTTGGTGGTACACAAATGTGCCGCGGCACAGTAGTTGAGAACCATTGCTTTAGCCATTTTGCTCCTCTAATAGATCAGAATAATATTTATGAATCACATTGAAATCATATATAAAACTACGCAAGTTATCGTGTAGACATGTACAAATAGACAAACCTAATTCATATACACTTTTATTGCATTTTGGAATGAAAAGGCTCAAAAATGTATAGTAATAATCAATAAAAATCCAAATATTGTTGCAAAATTTTCATTTATTAATTTTAGAGAGAGAGTAATGCAGGGACATTTCGTCATTATAGGCCAGAGGGGCGGGCAAGTAAACAAAATTATTACTGACGCTTTTTTCAGTAATAATTAATAAATTAAAAATCTTGATTAACAAATTATTTATTTTTTATTCTAAATTATTGTTGTAAAAATAAAAATCATCTTCCACGAAAAAAATAATCATCATCGCATTCTACTATACTTAGTGCCAGTTCCTATAAAAACAGTGCGAGAATATATTAGACATTGCATCAAACACTATTGTTTCTAACTGGCGCACTCGTGTTAATTTATAGATCTTTGGGACCACTCCATCGGGCAACTTATCAAGTGTTCTCATATCTGTTTAATTTTGGGCAGAAGTGTGCGTGTCATATACGTTTTACCTGAAAGAAAGAACTAGAACCTGAAATCGCTGAATTAGTAAAAAATATAAACATGTTATTGCACGTTTATATTTTTTACTAATAAGTTATACGTGTACGTGTAATATGTTAAACGTGTTACTACATGTTTATAAAACATGTAATAACACTTTTATATTTTTTACTAATTCAGTGATTCATAATTACAAGTAAAATTCCTTTATAAAAAAAGCCTTGGGACCATTGCCTCATTTCGTTATAACTCATATTTCGTTAAAACAGAATTTCATATTTTTTATCATTTTATTAAATTTAACTATGTACTGTATGAATACTGTACGTTACAGCTTCGTTATAAATTCTTTTACATCGAAAATTTTGTTATAACGGTATTCGTTATAACGAAATTTTACTAGTATTATGTCTATTTTTTAAATTTATAGATACTAGAATTTATTGTAATTACATATTTTTGAATATATTGTTATGATATTCTTCATAACTTTGCTGATTAGCGTTGTAAACTTGTATCAACAGATAAATAAAAAAAGATCTATGCAAAAATAGATTTCTTTGTATTATTATTTATGTTAAAATTTTGATTTTTATGTTATTAATTAATCTGGATAACTTTTTTTACTTAGCCTCACCAGTTTCTGAGTGCAAGAGCCGCCATTACATTAGCATCTAATACTCTTGTATTAGATACTAATATAATGTTTAATTATTAAGAACATGAATTTCATGAGTACAAGCCCATACTTTTTACACTGTATGAGTTATAAATATTGTACTACCAATCTAAATAATTTTAAGCGATAGTGTGAATATTAAAAATTAAATACAGTAAATTCTCCCTAATCCGACACATATGGTTCCGAGGTTTGTCGGATTTCAGAG
The DNA here is from genome assembly GCA_000484575.1 of Olivierus martensii. Lineage (NCBI taxonomy): Eukaryota > Metazoa > Arthropoda > Arachnida > Scorpiones > Buthidae > Olivierus > Olivierus martensii. The sequence continues at coordinate 4,682 of AYEL01028162.1, read as the reverse complement.
ATTTATCGGATTTTGGATGTTCAATGAAAAAATGGAATTACACAAACGAATACGCTCAGTTTATTAAGAGTTTCCTGTCACTGCTTTTCTGGTTCAAATCTTTCACAAACCCTTTCAATTTTATCCCGATTTTTCTTAATGTCATAAATGGTGGCTAGTCCAATACCATAAAACGAAGCCAAATCAATAAACGTATCTCCCAAGTCAAGTTTCTTTAATTATTTCTATCTTTGCGACCACAGTCAATGTCTTGTGTTTTCATTTTTCACTTTTTTCGATTTGTGACATTAAGTAAATATAAATAACAAACACTGATACAGTAAAAACACTATTTTACAATAAACAGTGTACTGAACTTAAAAATTAGTCCGACTATAACGCCTGCACAACGAACGAATTGCAACTGACAATTTGTTTACGTCAGTTTCTCTCTCTTGCACATCGACAAGTTGTGACATGAAAATTTCATGTGGACGGCGCAACGGTTCTTAGATTGTCGGACTATTGGAAGAGTCGGACTGGCGAAATGTCGGATTACAGAGACACAACTGTAAATCACAAATTTTACGATATTGCCGAAAATGCAAATATATTAAGATTCAATGCAACATAAATCCAGAAAAAAGTAAAAATTATTTCAGAAGTCTGTTTATGAAGGATGGGAAACACTCCAAATCCATGGATATTAATCAAATAAATATTTAAACATAAATTTTTAAATATAATTATTTAAAAAAATACTAAGTTTATATGCATATCCACTGATTTTGGGATATACTTTGTAAGAATATATTAAAATACGTAGACAAAAGGCTATTAGATGTAATTTTTTAAGCCACATTTTACAGCCTGACTTCCTGATAAACATCATAACAGTTCAATAATTAGTTCAAGGAGTGTTTCAAAATTTATAGATTTTTTTATTGCTGATTACCTTATAAAATGTTTTTAATATTAAAAGCATTCTTTAAAAAATTATCATTTGCAATTTTATGATATTTGTTTTAACTTGAAAACACGGAATTAAAAATCCAAAAGAATCTTATTTAAATATTAAAATAAAATCATAATATTTAGTCTTATCCAGTATTGACCTAACAAATATTTAAATTCTATATAACTCATTTCTCATAATTAATTTCATTTATTTATTCAGAAAAATAACTCTGAATTTGAAAACACAAATATTGAAAGTTTTTCTTATTTTTTTCTTTCTGATTTAACAAGACTTTCCCTATTATAAAAAAAAATTATTCTTTGAAAATCATATTTTGTGGACTTGGGGTTCTTATAAAATTCATGACTTCAACTGTTCAACAGATAAATTCTTTAAGGATATTAAATCCTTAAAGAATATCAATTTTCTGTTCATTTTATCGATCTTCACATTCAATATTATATACCAGTGATGTTCAACCTTTTTTACTATGCAAGCTACTTTTCTTTTCTAAGTTAATCGGCGATCTATCCCCTTTTAAAGATCACGTTCCCCAGTCTGATATCTGATTACGTACAACTATAGGGTTTCTTCAGAAGAATAAAAAAAAATGAAAACTACATTTGGGAGCAAAAGAAATTTTAATGAATGAATTATTTAAACTTAAAAACAAAAGACACAAATTTTAATGAATGAATGGTTGGATGGATGAATTTAATTAATACAATGTCATAAACACCTAAACACTACATATTTCTGACAGTCTTCAATCCGATGATGAATGGATAGGGTCTGGTAAGTCTGAATCATCACTCTCTTTTTCTCTTGAAGTCGCTGAGAAGATAGGCTGATGATTCTCAACTTTTTAATGAAACAGTCGAGACTCACGGGCAACATTCTTCCTCTCTCTATAAAGTTTGCTGTTGCTTTGCAGCAAGTCAAAGAATTCTGAATTTCTCTCTCAACTTTGGCGCTTCTAGTCTCATTAGGATCATTTTCTTCAATTATTGAAGAAAATGATCCTATTGAGAATTATTATAAATAATTATTATTCTGATGGCACTCTCAATGTGTTTAAAAAATTCAATCATTTTTTTTTATTGAAAGCTGTTTGATCGGCTCAGCAACAAAGGGCTCTTCATTAGTGAGCTCTGATGAATGGGAATCAAGCAGTTCATCCACATTGATCTCATCTCCATGAGACAATTTTTAAATAAAAATGTTTTTAATTTAAATAGCTAATTTATTTTTTAAAATCGCGTTATAGCGAAAACGTGTAAAGTGAGATCGCGTATAACGAGGGATACCTGTATAATGGAATTAAATATTTATTTCTCTATTTTAGGAAACAAAAGTTAAAAAAAAAACATCAGATTGATTACAAATTCATAAGTTACAGGAAATGCTGGTTGATTAAAAAAATTAATGAGAAATTTAGCATCGTTTGGAGCTCGCAATATTTTTATAGGTTGATATGAAGAAGTGGCCCAACCGCAGACAATCATCCAAATGATCATTTGTAATTTGGTTTCTTGATTTTTATGACGTTCATATTTGAAAAAGCGGATTTTGACAAGCATGTCGATCCGAAACACGACAGAATTTTTTGAGCAATATCAGTTAATATTGGAAACTTTTCCTGTATACACTTACAGATGATAAAAAATTACTGATTTGACAGTTTTAACAAAAAATAAATAAACAATAGTAATACATTTAAAGAGAATTAAAAAATAATACGAAATAAAGATAAATAAATTATTATGTTTCAGTTGTAATTAAATTTGTAAGAAGGAATAAACAAGAGATCGACCAAAAGACGGGTTGAACACCGCTGTTATATACTAATGGATGAATATAAAGTCACGATAAAAATGAAACGTAACAATAACTTCCTGTTATTTAAAGCAATTTTGAAAGAAAATGTTGGAATTTAAACAATACTAAGTTGTTAGTCTAACAAAAATAAACATCAAAATCATCCCGAAAGTGAAACTTTTAAATCATTATACTTTCTATGCATTTCCTATTAATAACTTATAAACTAATTAGCGTATTTACATAAAGATCGGTAGAAAAAATTAAATTTAAAAATTAAAACCCCATTAGTACAATCAATAAATTTAAAATAAAAGACAATAAAAGACTTTTATTTTAAATTTATTGATTTGTACTAATGGGGTTTTAATTTTTATTTCATTTTTTAATTGTTAAATCGTTGCGATGTTAAGATGTACAAAAAAGGCTGGTCAAAAAGAGGCCTAGAATGTAATTTTATTCTTAAACATATACATCTTATTTTTATGTATATATCGGTAGATATGTTTGTCTTTAATGAAATAATATTCCTATCTAACTTCATGAAAATGCATTAATTACTGTAATTAAATTTAATCTAATTAAAGGTAACCGGTGTCACGATTTTAATTATGAAACGCCAACCTTTAAAAATGGCGAGACTAAACTTTTCATACACTCCTTGAACTAATTACAGGTAGACCTCGTTTAGTGCGAGTTCGAATAATGCGATTTCGATTAGTACGACTTATAAAATTGATACCATATTTGATTAGTGCGACTTACAAAATTAGTGCGAGTTCGAATAATGCGATTTTGATTAGTGCGACTTATAAAATGCGAGTTCGAATAATGCGATATTCGATTAGTGCGACTTATAAAAATTTGCGAGTTCGAATAATGCGATTTCGATTAGTGCGACTTATAAAATTGACATCGTTTTTCAGAAAATTCTTATACAGGGAGGCCTCAATTAGTGCGATATTCAATTAGTGTACACGACGCTCTTCCGATCTTATGTACAGGTAGGCCTCGATTAGTGCGAATTCAAATCTGATATACAGGTAGGCCTTGATTAGTGCGAGTTTGAATAATACACATATTTATTAAATTTGTCAAGCAACTATAGGTAGGCCTCGATTAGTGTGAGTTTTATTTGATTAGTGCGACTTACAAAAATGATACCGTTTTTCAGCTACACGACGCTCTTCCGATCTCAACTTATAAAATTGATACCGTTTTTCAGTTACGATATTCGATTAGTGCGACTTATAAAAATGATACCGTTTTTCACTTAGTGCGAGCAAATATTCGATTAATGCGAGTTGTAAGCATAGACCAGTCTTACTAACAAAGCTGTCGATTAATGCGAGTTGTAAGCATAGACCAGTCTTACTAACAAAGCTCGGCGACTTATAAAAATGATACCGTTTTTCAGTTAGTGCGAGCAAATTTTCATTAATGTGAGTTGTAAGCATAGACCAGTCTTACTAACAAAGGTCCGTCCCCTTTAATGATGTCAAATGCGAGTTGTAAGCATAGACCAGTCTTACTAACAAAGCTTCGCCTCTTTTAAAATTGATACCATTTTTCAGTTAGTGCGAGCAAATATTCGATTAATTTAAAATGATACCGTTTTTCACTTAGTCCGAGCAAATATTCGATTAAAGCAAGTTGTAAGCATAGACCAGTCTTACTAACAAAGCTCCGCCTCCTTTTACGATCAGTTAGTGAGAGCAAATATTCAATTAATGCGAGTTGTAAGCATAGACCATCTTACTAACAAAGCTCCGGCTCCTTTTATGATGTCAATTAACAAATTACCGTTAATTTTCGGTTAGTAAGATTTTATGATGTCAATTAACAAATTATCGTTAATTTTCGGTTAGTAAAACGGACCAGGAGCAGTCCAAGAACAGTCACTTGGCTTTGAAGGGTGAAACATCAG
>AYEL01028130.1:0-53119 GCA_000484575.1 Olivierus martensii | reverse complement strand
TCTAAAATAAGAAGCAAAGGCAGACTTCTTATAGGTCCAAGGGTCAAAGGACCATCTAGGTCTAATAACAGGGGTGACGGTGGGTTTGACAAACAGTAGAATTGAAAACACCTCTTGCAGCAATAATTTTTGTCTAAAAAATTTACTTCAGTTTGGCTAGCTTGTGTTAGCTTAAGTGTAAGCCCATATTCTTTCCTAGAAAAGTGTTGAATAAGGTCTCCTGCATTATGGCTACTCTTCCATAGAATAAAAATGTCATCGATATATCTGGAGATATAGATATATCTATAACTATAACACAAGCTAGCAAAACTGAAGTAAATTTTTTAGACATAAAAAGTATTGCTGCAAGAGGTGTTTTCAATTCAACTGTTTATGTCAAACCCACCACCACCCGTTATTATCCCTAGAATGGTCCTTTTCTAAAATAAGAAGCAAAGGCAGACTTCTTATAGGTCCAAGGGTCAAAGGACCATCTAGGGCTAATAACAGGGGTGACAGTGGGTTTGACATAAACAGTAGAATTGAAAACACCTCTTGCAGCAATAATTTTTGTCTAAAAAATTTACTTCAGTTTGGCTAGCTTGTGTTAGCTTAAGTGTAAGCCCATATTCTTTCCTAGAAAAGTGTTGAATAAGGTCTCCTGCATTTTGGCTACTCTTCCATAGAATAAAAATGTTGTCGATATATCTGGAGATATAGATATATCTATATCTATAACGCAAGCTAGCCAAACTGAAGTAAATTTTTTAGACATAAAAAGTATTGATGCAAGGTGTGTTTTCAATTCAACTGTTTATGTCAAACCCACCGCCACCCGTTATTATCCCTAGAATGGTCCTATGAATGTTGGACCTATAAGAAGTCTGCCTTTGCTTCTTATTTTAGAAGATGCTTTACTCATTGTAGTAACGAGTTTTTTCTTAAGACTGAGCTTAAACGAATTTATAATCTAGGCAGAAAACACAGGTATAGACCAGATTTATGCAGAATCTTTATCGGAAAGAGAGAGCCAAATACGAATGCCAAACCTCCCCCTCTGACCAACAGGGTGCTTCAACTTCTGGTGAGCATGTTCTAGACACATCATGCTGTTTCCCCATACCGTACAGCTCCATTGTAATAATGCAATAAAGAGAACTCTTAAATTCGCCAATATAGCCCGTACTTTTAAAAGGGCTCCTACAATTTTTAGTTTACTTTGTAATGATAAAGAGAAGAGGTCATCGGAAAGAGAGAGCCAAATACGAATGCCAAACCTCCCCCTCTGACCAACAGGGTGCTTCGACTTCTGGTGAGCATGTTCTAGACACATCATGCTATTTCCCCATACCGTACAGGCTCCATTGTAATAATGCAATAAAGAGAACTCTTAAATCCGCCAATATAGCCCGTACTTTTAAAAGGGCTCCTACAATTTTTAGTTTACTCCGTAATGATAAAGATAAGAGGTTATGATAATGATAACGATTATAAGTCAGGTATATACAAAGTGCCTTTGAAGAATATAGAAGATAACTGTTTAGAGATGTACATTGGAGCCACGGCTAGAAAATTTAAAGATAGAATTTCTGAACATAAAGACAATATATCCAAGGGTAACCTTACCACTGCTCTAGCCCAAAGAGCTTATGAAAAAGACAGCGACGATCCTATAGCATGATGCCAAAATAATAAAAAATGTGCACAATCGCAGAGATCTAACAATAGTAGAAAAACTTGAGATCTTAAAAAGTAATGAAACCGGTAATGTTATCAATATCAGACAAGCTGACTGGTTGAGTTCCACATGGAAGTATGCTGTTCGAATCGCAGAGATCTAACAATAGTAGAAAAACTTGAGATCTTAAAAAGTAATGAAACCAGTAATGTTATCAATATCAGACAAGCTGACGGGTTGAGTTCCGCATGGAAGTATGCTGTTCGGGAAAAATGTTTAACGCATTTTTTATTGTTCCCTTCCCCTTCTTGTGGAATAGTTTAACGTAAGACCCTGTGTATGAAAAAATTCTCTTATGTTTTATTATATTTTATTCTAAAGTTAGTATTTAAATAATTTTTTGTTCCATTTTATTTAAAACGCTTGTAGTTCTATGTGTTCTATTTATGTTCAACTGAAGATGATACTGTATGTATCAAAAACGTTTTTTGTTTTATTAAAGTTTATGCTATTTTACTGCTAAAAGTGCTATTTTATTTGAACTTTACTTATAGAAGTAATGCAGTTTATCGTTGTTTTATTAAAGTTTATGCTATTTTACTGCTAAAAGTGCTATTTTATTTGAACTTTACGATAAACTGCATTACTTCTATAAGTAATCTTTGTCGTTTTACTCACACTAACAAAACCAAACAATATATTTTATTAGTGTGTTAGCAGTGATACAAATTCTAAACATTGACAAAAACAATAAGAGTGATGATATTACTTTAATTGGCATTTTTATTATGTCTTTTTGTGATGGTGACATCATTTTCATGTCACACTGAACAATACAACTTTTTCAGTATGTTAAAAGTTTTGCATTTATTTTCATAGTATAATTATTATTATAATAATAATTTTATTGTAGTGATTATTTATACTATGAAAACAGAAGTTTGAATAGATACTTTAAAATAGAACTATGATATATATAAATTAGAATTTCATAATTTAATGTTTATTTTTTCATTTCATCACAAATCTTTTGTTTTATTAATATATATGTTAACAAATGACTGACAGATGAGATTGTGAGATGAGTCCTATATATTTTTAATCAATATATTATCTTCTTCAGAGTCAGGAAAGCGCACACTGTAAATATAAGTTTGTTTATAAATTTTATCATAATTTGGTTCATTGGAAAAATACAGAATTAAAAATAGTTTACTTTAGATACAATATAATAGAATAATAATAATAATAATAATTTTTCTTTAAATTCTTTTATCATTTGCAAAACAAGTAAATAAAATGTTAAATTATGGAATTGAAATAAAACAATATTTTTTTTTTTAGCCAAAAACTTTGAGAAAAATGATCCAAGGACATTTTAAAAAATTTTCTTCCTTAAGTGAAGTTGATTGCATGTTCAGGTTCTTAGAACTTTTATGTGCTATAATGAAGTATGATAGAGAAACATTTAAATGTGCATTAGGTGTAAGTAAATTTTTCTTTCTTTTTTAGGTATGCTATATAAAATTATTTAAAATTTTAATTCATTTTTAGGATAAAAAGTAGGATAAATTTGGCTTATCACTAGTTTTAGGATATGTTTATTTGTTCTTTAATTATTTATAATATATCATCTGACTAGAATTTAAAATTTTTATATCTAAAAATAAAAAAATAAAATAGCCAAAATTAGTCCGTAAAAATTTATAATTGTTCAGAAAAATAATTAAAATTTAGGAAAAGTGTAATAAATAAGAAATATATATAATAGAGATTAAATATAGGTAATTGAATTATTAATAATAGATGGAATAGCCCAAATAATTTTTGAATTAATCTGTTTTCATTTATTATTTAATAATTTAATTATTTTTTATTAATTTATTTTTGTGAAAAAAATCCACTATAACCTCTGAAGTTCTTGGGAGTTATTGCCTCAGTGCTATTCCAATTAGACCACTAAAATATCAATAAATTAGTTTCACAACAATGATATACAGATTAAACTGATTAATATTGCAATTCATCAGATCTAACTGATAATAAATACTTGTAACCATTTTAATAATTTAATTATTTTTTATTAATTTATTTTTGTGAAAAAAATCCACTATAACCTGTGAAGTTCTTGGGAGTTATTGCCTCAGTGCTATTCCAATTAGACCACTGAAATACCAATAAATTAGTTTCACAACAATGATATATAGATTAAACTGATTAATATTGCAATTCATCAGATCTAACTGATGATAAATACTTGTAACCATATTATTTTGAATCATAAGCCTGCTACTGGCACTAATTTAAACAATATTTCTGTTCCTCCAAGACATTATAGCTTAATTAATATGGTATTGAAGTATTAAATCAAAAGTTCCCAGTTTAATTCTGGATTGTGACAGATTTTATCCCAATATTTATTGTATATCATGGTTATACAAAAGGTCCCAACCTATAAGTTTGTGTTCAAAACTTTTGGTCATAGATTGAATAATCATAACTCAGAACATGATTTTCCATAGGTGCAATGTTATAAATGGAGGTTACATTCTCCAATCACCAGACCTCAGAATATTCATTGTGTTTTAAAAAATTAGAAGTGTATAATAAAAAAGAAAGGAAAATGTGTACACCTGCCTATTAGCACTTTTTGTACATAAAGATAAAAAAAATACCAAATAAAAACATAGATGAACTGTTTGTTATTTTTGTGTGTCGTAAATTTTTAGTGTCTGTCAAATGCTGTATGATAAAACACTCATTTACCACCTTTGAGAATCTGGGTTCAATTTCAAGTCCTATAAACAGTGTAACCTTGTTATCTCGAACTTCTCTATCTTGAAACCCTTGATATGTCAAAAAATATTTTTTCCGTGCATTTTCACTATTAAACCAATGTAATTTCAATAGTTATTTCGAAATATTTTCTTAAAAACCCTCGCTATCTCGAATTAGTTTATAATTTTTTTGCTAGAGAAATTAAAAATAGTTAAGAATTTTCCCTCGCTTTTGGAATCTAAGCAAAGGATTTAACAAAAAACATAAATGTGCTATCAATAACTAGAACAGGAACTTTTTTGTGCATGTCAGAATACTGAACATGCTGTATAGTAGTTTCGTTTTTTAAGTTTCACTCCTAATTGTTGATAGGTTTTTGTCAATATGATTGTGTTTATTCAGTGATATTTTCAACCTTTGGTTTATAAGATGCAGGAGTATTTAGATGCTAATTTTCATGGAAAAAAAGAATTTCTTATACAGTATTAAAAACTACGGTATATATTATTGACATAAAAATCTTTATTTAAAATTGAACCTTGATATCTTGAAAACTCTTTATATCAAATTTTTTTTGTTCCCATGAGATTCGGGATATCGAGGTTCTACTGTGTACAGTTTTTCAGGAGAGCGTCTGAGCTCAACAAGCCTTTTGAATCCCATTCTTCAACCTTCCAGCTGATCCATCATGGATGTTGCCCAGCATATGGTTGGTTCTAAAAATAGCCATTGGCAAAAAGAATCCTGTGTGATTTTGTGGCTTAATTCAAACTAGCCTTACAAAGTTACTGGAAAAATAAGCAATTATTTTTTAATGCTACTTCCCAATCATTAGATGATTACTACATATAGACCAGGGGTGGCAAACCTTTTTCTGCTGGCGTGCCAAAAATTTAAAAAGTTATATTTCTTAATATACTAACGTGTCAGATAATTTGTTATAGGAATATATATATATACTGAATGGTCCTCAAAATTAATGTTTTCGGCAGACATTATGCCTAAATTTGAATGAATTAAATGTTAAATTACAATGTATCAATAAGACTATCATTGGCATATTTGATCTAATTCAGGCATTTGAAACAAAATTTCAAATATTATATCGAGTAATCGCTTCCAAAAGCTTCAAATATTTTCCAAATTTGAAAAAATTATTCACAGGTTTGAACTTTCATGAAAAACCGGATGGAGCTAAACTGACTACAGAATTTTCAAAAGTTATTAACTGTATAATCAGTGAGTTTCAATCAAGATTCACTCACAAGTCAATTTATCAATAGATAATTTGCAGAAACTACAAAATTTATCGTGTATCTTGATAAATTCAGGTTATCTGCACCTATTGTAACAACATTTGACTGGTTAAAGTTGGACGAACTTGAAATGCAATTAACAGATTTTCAGTCGAGTTACATAAGGAAGCAAAAATGATTAAGTCAACTAACACCACAACGGCATATGCACAATTGCAAGTAGAATAAAAGTGACTAAGAGTTATATGGTCACAACGCAAATTTTTTGCGCAGCGAAAATTTGGAAAATATAAAATTCTAGCTTAACGTTCTATGTATGTATATATAAATATAAATATGTGCCACGTGCCACCAAAATTGTTCTGCGTGCCATTCCTGGCACACATGCCGTAGGTTCGCCACCACAAATATAGTCCAATCCACACTATTGAGCTACTCATGGTACGATTTTGCTCTGCTCTTGGTCCAGTCTAATATTTCTGCATTGTTTGTAATGAATCTGTTTACACAATGAGTAACAATCAAGGCTCGATCTGATCACATTCCAGTCAAGATTGTCTGGTCAAATATTCTTTCTATTCAAGATTGACTGGAAAGAATGTTTGACTGGAATGTGACCAAACTTAGCTGGACTGTACTGATTTGTGTAAACAATCTTCTCTGTTCAATCAACAGTCATTCTAGTGCTATTTTTTTAAAAAATTTAAAAAAGTTATATACATTATGAACAATGGAAAACTTGATGGAATTCTGATAAAAGACATATTTATAAATTAATTAATACTATTTACTCTCAAGTTTATCTACATAAATATATACAAAGTGAAATTAATATAGCAATTTGAAACAATTTGAAAATATTTTACAAATTTATCATCATCATCTACTAATGAGAATACAAGATATAATATTTTCCTTTGAGTTTTCTTTGCATTAAACTTGGATGGACCCAAATTCTTCCTTTTTTTTTTTTTTTCTTAATATATTCCTCTTCATCAAGAAGGGTAGTCATAATTACTAACTCTTCAGATGAAAAATTTAATGCCATTTTCTACAGTGCACAATTGATTACATTCAACCTAGAGACTAGTTTCAGATTTACTTGTGAGTGAAATATATGAACATGTAAAATGACAGGACTGAGAGTGGAATGAAATTGAACCATGAATGGCTTGATAGTGTGGATCAGGTCTAATGGAGAGTTGGCCAGATTGGCTGTGTGGTAATGCTTTGATTTTCCATTCTGGAGGACCCAGATTCAATTCTTAGGTCCCACCCATTGGAAATATTTATCAAGGGGTCCAGGCATGCCTCTTTGATCCCCATTCCCCACAATCTGGCTGACTCTCCCACAGAGATGAACATCCTGTGGAATGGCTTGTTTCACCTTGCCACTTAGTATTCTACCTGAGTGGAAAATTGCAACATCTATTACCAAAAAAAATCTATAATAGAGTCCATTCCAGCCTAATTATGATCTTCCTATTGATAGTCCATCTATTATCAAAAAAAAAATCTATAAAATAGAGTCCATTCCAGCCTAATTATGATCTTCCTATTGATAGTTCTGTTGACTTTATTATGGATGCCTAAATCTGTGATAAAGTCAACAGGACTTTATCATAGATGAATTGATGCCTAAGCCAGATCCATCAAAAAATTTCCTAATGCATGGTATTTGTATAAGTGAATTAATTTATTATATGTGATTAAAACGCTTGTAGTTCTATGTGTTCCATTTATGTTCAACTGAAGATGATACTGTAGGTATCAAAAACGTTTTTTTTTATTAAAGTTTATGCTATTTTACTGCTAAAAGTGCTATTTTATTTGAACTTTGTTAGTGTATTTATTGTTTTGTCATAAGTAGATATATTTGGAAACTGTCATTGCAAAGTGTAGAGAGAAACAGCACCTTGCAAAATTATAAACGTTTTTTGTTTTATTAAAGTTTATGCTATTTTACTGCTAAAAGTGCTATTTTATTTTAACTTTGTTAGTGTGTTTATTGTTTTGTCATAAGTAGATATATTTGGAAACTGTCATTGCAAACAAAGTGTAGAGAGAAATAGCACCTTGCAAAATTATTTTTTGCAAACAATTACAAAATAATTTCCATGAGTAGGGATAGAATTCACTCACCATCTCATCTATATATCTTAAGAGGAAATTAAAATGTACCCTCTTTTTTCTCATAGTGATCTAAATTATATTATTACTAATAGGAATTTTTCCCACTTTTCTCAAGCTTTCCTACATTCTTTTCATTTTGTCTTTTATTCTTCAAAGTATTAAACCACTATGCATTCTATCTTTTAGCATACTATCTTTTAACTGTAAATTTAAATTGTATAAAGGAAAAAAAATTCAAGTTTATTTCCTTATAGTAAACATTATTTATCTCCAAAATGTACAGTTATTAAAGAATGAAAACGTTATCGCTTCAACATATCAATTATGAATTTTTACAAAATATGCATACTACTTTCAAAATACTGGAAATAAAAGTTGAAAATAATTAATGAGAGATTTCTCTCAACATAAAAATTCAAAAATATTCTATAAACAAGTTCATTCAAGAATATTATTTAATAAAACTTTTGAATTTTGTGACTATACAGTACTTCCTAATCATAGTAACAATAAACCAAATGAAAGATGAAATATTGATTAGAAATTGAAGCCAACTTAATCATTCAATTCTGCATTCCAAAAAAATTATCTTTTAAATTTTATTGTAACATTACTCTATTCAAAGTTTATCAATAATGAAAGATGAAATGAATTATTACTTCAAAATCTAAATGAATATTGCACAGCACAACTTTAATTTATAATAAATTAGGTTTTTCACTTAAAGTATTTTCAGTTTTAATAAGTCATCTTTCATAAATTTACAAAATATTGCTAGATATGGAACATCAAATTAAACACCAGAATGCAATAAGTTTAGAATATTTAAAGATTATTATTATTATTAGGACAATGATATAATATTATGTTTTTCACTTAAAGTATTTTCAGTTTTAATAAGTCATCTTTCATAAATTTACAAAATAATTGCTAGATATGGAACATCAAATTAAACACCAGAATGCAATAAGCTTAGAATATTTAAAGATTATTAATATTATTAGGACAATGATATAATATTCATATGGTGAGAGAACATAAGTATAATAATAAAAATAAAATTAAAATAAAATATTATATACAACTTCATGGTGCCGGTATAAATTATATGGAGGATTATCATTGAATACAAAAAAATTTTTTTTGTAGTGAATAATGATCATGGCCTTTGCTATTCTGATCTGAGTTATGTTGTTAACAGGTTTTACGACTTTGGCTTTATCCAAGAAAATATCTATATTGTATTCATAGACCCTCTTTGCTAATGCAGTTGTTAATCTAGCTGCCTGTGTGTCACTTTTAGATTCTTTAAGCCTGATTGCTAAAGCACTTACTGTACTATGTATATATACAGGGTGAGTCATAAGTCTCCATACAACTGGCGAAAGCGGTGATTAGTTTTTTTATTCGTACAAATGGCTACAGTTACAGGATATGTTCCACATGTTTCCCTTTCATGTCGACACACAATGACAGCACTCTAACCAATTTTGGCGAACACGTGACAATGTTCTCCTGTTATTTGTTGCCATTTGTATGGAGACTTATGACTTACCTTGCGAACACGTGACAATGTTTCTCCTGTTATTTGTTGCCATTTGTATGGAGACTTATGACTTACCCTGTATTTCATGTTGTAGGATGTTATTGTAGATTGGTATAGTGTATATCCCAGAATGTTTAAGTGCTTGGCTTGAAGGATTTGATATTCTTTACCATGTGGTAAGTTGTATTGAATCTATTGTATTGTAATGAGAGGTTTTTCTTAGTAAGCAGTTTTTAAGTGGTCATATTAGGATCAAATATGGGACAGACAGTGCCAGTGCCAAGTTATTTTGCACCTTAGGTAAAGTTTACAAGTGTGCTCCTTAATTCACAACTTGGCATGGGCTGGCCAGTGTGACCACATGCGAGATGGCTTCTTCCCTTTTTTCCCACATCCTTCCCCGAAAATCCCCACTTTCTCCACACATTGTTTGGAAAATACCCATTAAATCCCCACATAAACTAAAATGTTTACATAATAAAAAATAATTGACATTAAGCAAAATAAAATTGTCTTTCAGATTAAATTAATCCTGAAGTGAAGATGAAAGCTGGGAGATTTTTAGCAATCCTTCTAAAACAGAGATTTTTTTTATTTTCTTTTATAATTAATTTGAAAATTATCCTGTTATAATTCATTTACACACAAAAAAGTTATAAAATACTGAAATTTAATATTTTAAAATGTAAGCATTTTAAAACATTTACCTTAAACGAATTTTAAACACCAGTAAGTTCAAATCATTTAGTTAAGGAACAAAAAGAATCAAGAGTAAAACAGTAAAATAGTGTGATGTGTGAGGGAAAATATCACTATTTAATTTTGATCATATATTGCTATTTAATTTTGATATTTTAGTAAAATATAAATAAAGCATAGCTTGAAGTTTTTGTGCCCTAGGTGGTTACCTAGTTTGCCTAAATGGTAGTGCTGGCCCTAGGGACAGATATTAGGCATGTCTGGGATTGTTCTTATGTGTGGGTTTGTGTTGTATTATGAGATTATCTAGCATTCCTCTGTATGGAATCCCATAATGTTTGTACAAAGCAGGGCATATATCTATATGTAATAGTTTGTTGTACTATGGTGGCATACTCTTTAGTGATAGCTTGGGGATGATTACAGTGTGTTTGTATACATTTTAATAAAAATCAGAATGCCATTGCTTTATAAATGCATGGGTCAGGTGACCATCTGGATATATAGAGAGAATCATAAGTGTCTTTTCTGTAAACTGATGTATAAAATGTTCTGTTTTTTATAATATCATCTAAAATACAAAAGTCTCAGTTCACCGAGCAGGGAAAGTAATGAAACTGTTTGTGAGTGTATTAAATTCCCTGCTTGTTGAGCTGAGACTTTTGTATTTTAGAAATAGAGCAGTGTAATAGTGTGATAGATATAATAATATCTATTCTAAAAAATGTATATTATGCTTGAATTATTGTTCAATTTTAAGATCTAAACCAGGGAGTGATCAGTAAAGGCAGACAACATGTTCAGTGTAAACATAGTTTTTTGGAGATGATGAATGTATGTGTTTAATGAGGGTAGGATAATTTTTCTTTTGCCTAATAACCAATTCAGCCATGACTCCCACCAGTGAGCCTCTTATTGGGACTCCTACTTTTCGTTTGTTTGTGTCCTTTATATAGAGATAATTTTTCTTTTGCCTAATAACCAATTCAGCCATGACTCCCACCAGTGAGCCTCTTATTAGGACTCCTACTTTTCATTTGTTTATGTCCTTTATATAGAAAGACTGAGTTATATGCTATTAAGTGCTATTAAGTGTATAGGTCTCTTAAAAGATCAGCTGTAATGGCCATATCCTGTATGTTCTGAAGCATGCCTATTCTTATACAGGTTAAAAACCTGTATAAGAATAGGCATGCTGGGGCTAAACTTATTGACGGTTAGTTTTGAATAATCTGCAATAATATATGTGTCAGTTACTTGTATGTTATGAGAATTTAAAGTTTGTAAGAATTTTGTAGGTGAATCCACTGTGTATGTGTAGTCTGTCACTTTCATTAAATACCATCAGGTTAGCTTCTTCTAGTATAGAGCTACAGGCATAAAACCTGTTAACAACATAACACAAATCAGAATAGCAGAGGCCATGGTCATTAATCACTATAGAAACAAATTTTTTGTACTAAATGATAATCCTCCATATAATATACTGATACCATGGAGTTGTATATAAAACATTTTATTTTAATTTTATTTTTATTGTTATACTTATATTCTCTCATCATATTAATATTATATCATTGTCTTATTATTATTAATAATCTTTAAATGTTTTAACTTATACATTCTGATGTTTAAATTAATGTTCCATACCTAACAATCTTTTGTAAACTTGTTGAAAATGGCTTATTTAAGGTGAAAGTAATTTAATTTATAATAAATTAGGTTTTCCATTTAAAATTGTGCTGTGCATTATTCGTTTAGAAAATGTTTTAACTTATACATTCTGATGTTTAAATTAATGTTCCATACCTAACAATCTTTGGTAAACTTATTGAAAATGGCTTATTAAAGGTGAAAGTAATTTAATTCATAATAAATTAGGTTTTCCATTTAAAATTGTGCTGTGCATTATTCGTTTAGATTTTGAAACTACAAGTGAAATGCCAGTAAACAGGAATTATTACTTTTTCATCAAAAATGCTCATCAATAAATAAAACAATATTTTATAAAAAAGTTTAGATTAGTTCAATCAATAAGAAGGAATAAAGAAAATCTTACTGTATTTTCAATGATAGTTTAATAGGTTTAGATCAGTGGTTCCCAACAGGATTGGTACTGCCTACCGGTGGGTGTTGAAGAGATCTAAGGAGACTTTTTTGGTCCAAAACAAATTTAGGGGGTGTTGAGGATCAACCACCACCCCCTAGGCAATACTCTTTAGAATGCACTGAAACTTTGATTAATACTAAAAATCATTGAATGTATGTTTCAAAAAATAATTCTAAATGTCTTTTAAGCAAGATCAGTCCGTACAAAAAGTAGGTATTGGTACATTATAGCTTTGTTCCTAATACCTTTTTGACTATAGTCCTTTCAACTAAAAAACTTTCAAGGCCAAATTCGATGATTAACCAGTCTTTACAATTAGAATTAAGTATAAGTAACTACTACTAGAACCTTTCTCAAACCTACAAACAGCAGAATTATCACTACAGGAGGAATTGATGAATTGTCAAAAAATGAAGAGTTAAAATTGAAATTAAAAAATGGGTATCAAGAATTTTGGCTTCAAAGTTCAAATTCCAGTATTACATCTGGCTTTATGGGCTGCATCAAAGAAGTTTTTCATTGCATTCCCATCATCATATTTAGCCAAAAGAGGATTTAGCATAGTCAACAATTTACTAACAAAGAAAGGAAACAGATTGTCAATAGTGGAACGTGGTGATTTAAGATTGCTGATGACAAATATGGCACCAAATATCAAAAAATTAGTATCCTTAGACCAAGCTCAGCCCTCTCATATAATAACATATTAATTTTTTTAATAATATATATTTGTTAATCAAACTGAGTAATATACCAATATTGTTAATATCTCTTAATAAAGTAATTTTTATTTTTTAATAATATATATTTGTTAATCAAACTGAGTAATATACCAATATTGTTAATATCTTTCAAATTCAAACTTAAACACATTGTTTATCTTCTGTTAAATACAACTGAATAGATTTAAAAATCTGTTATTGTTTTTCAATATATAATATAGTATACTTCACCTAAGAGGAGTGATATCAATTCACTGTTTGTAAAAGCAGGCTATGACCCAATGAAGTTAGAAAACTATGGGTTTTATGTTCTTAATTTCGAATCTCATGAATAATTTAAATGTGATTCGATTCTGTATTGGTTCTGTACAACTGAAGTTGATATAAGAGTATATCGAAAACGTTCTTGTCTTAGGAATAAAATTCTGTTTTATTTATTTACTGCTGTTAGTGCTTTTGATTTCTATTACCGTATTGTTAATATCTCTTAATAAAGTAATTTTAAAAATCTGTTATTGTTTTTCAATATATAATATAGTATACTTCACCTAAGAGGAGTGCTATCAATTCACTGTTTGTAAAAGCGGGCTATGACCCAATGAAGTTAGAAAACTATGGGTTACATTATTGATTTCAAGAACGGGAATTGGTGTGTTTTTTTCCTGAAAAGGGGCGATGAGTAATTTTTTTTTCAAAAAGATACTAATTTATCAGGGGCAGTAGACCAAAAAAGATTGGGAACCACTGGTTTAGATCTTAAAATTGAACAATAATCTGAGCATAACATACATTTCTTAGATAGAGTAGATATTGTAATAAAAGATAGAGCATTTTATACATCAGTTTATAGAAAAGACATTTATGCTCCTCTCTACATACCCAGATGGTCATCTGACAAATACATTTATAAAACAATGGCATTACAATGTGAAAAATTACTTCATTTTAAGACTGAAATCATAGCTGGTTTCAGTCTTGAAAATGAGATGGATTCCTGGGATTATTAATGTACTGTAATGTATCAAAAAATTGGGACTGATTTTCCTGGACAAATGATCATCCTATTTAATTTCATTCCTATATTCCATGCAACATAATATGATATTTGTTTAATTATATATGCCATTTTTAATAATTATTTTGTGTGATTTGATTCTGAATATTTCATTTTTATCTATTATTTAATAAATTTACTATTTTCTGTTTGTGACATGCAGGGCTTGGAACAAATTTCCTACTTGGTCTGAGTCTAAGGATAGTACTGCTGCTAAATATAACCAAATAACAAATATCACATCGAAATTTAAAAAATAAAAAATCTTGCTTCTTGAAAATGGAATGTTTTCCAAAATCCAGGGTATTTTTCAGGACACACATTAATGCAGAACACTGTATCTAAATTCAGAATTATCTTGGAAAATCTGGGACAAATGGTCATCCTACCAATAGCATTTGTTCTTACAAATTAAATTTCAGATTTGTTTAATTGAGCATAAATTTCATTGATGATGATTCCAAAGAAAATAACTCCATTTCTGTTAGGTTATGATAAATCACGGATTTATAAAACTTGAGGTTAAATATTGTTGGTGAAATTGGTCAATAGGAGTATAATATACATTGAAACCTATTAAAATGACCACCTTGGCACAGTGACCACTTGGCTTAAGGGACCAAATTTCAAAAGCTGGTTTGTTTCCATAGGATGAAATACTCTTTGTTCTGTATAGTGACCACCTGTCTAATGTGTACTGTGACCTCACACACAGTTAGTTTTAAGAAATTTTTATCTGCTAAAGTGACCAAGATGATTAATTTCATGGAAAAATTATTGTATTTTCCTTAGAATTTTTTCATTACATAAAATTCTAAGGATTATTATTTCATTAGAATTTTTCTGTTATGATAAAATAGCCTATTAAACAATATTAATAAATAAATATTGTAATACTATTGTATATGTACCTTTATACAGTATTTTAATTTAGGTTTGATTATGTTAAATGTAGATATACAGGTTAGTATTAATTGTAGCAAAAATTTTTTCATTACATAAAATTCTAAGGATTATTATTTCATTAGAATTTTTCTGTTATTATAAAATAGCCTATTAAACAATATTAATAAATAATTATTGTAATACTATTGTATATGTACCTTTATACAGTATTTTAATTTAGGTTTGATTATGTTAAATGTAGATATAAGGTTAGTATTAATTGTAGTACAGTATATGCTTGCTATAAGACTGTTCATCAGAAGATGATATAAGCTATATGTCGTTATTATTGCTTTACTACAAGTTGACGATTTTAAAAAATATAAATTTGCAGTTCGGATTACTCTGCTCACAGTTCATTCACTGCAGTGAAAAAAAATGCCTACTATTCAAGTCAAAACCCAAAAAGCCCAGTTACAACAAAAATTAGAATTTATTAATTTCTTGTAACACAGTACACAAAGAATAACTGTGAGAAGTTTGGAGTCAGCAAGATATATCTACAACATTAATAAGTGAAAAGCTGAGTACTTCAAATGCTATGAAGTGCAAAATGAAAATTGGAGTTTATTTTAACATGCAATTTTCATTAATATGTGTAATTTTTCTTTTTAGCATTTTGTATGCTATAACTTAAGAAACTGTAGATTTTATTTTCAATTTTTTATGATGAAAAGTGATTTCTTCTTTTGGGGGAAGGTGTGGATCGCCGTCCGGTATAGTGAACACCTGTGAAAAGTGACCAGTCGAGTTGATCCCAAGGGGTGGTCACTTTAACAGGTTTCACTGTATATATAGTATAAATGAATATTTTAATTTTTAGATCCACTTTGTCAAAACAAATTCATTATGATTTATTATATTAAAAACAAACATTACCTTATTGCCAGTAATTACTGAAGAAGGAAGAAATTTATGTAAACCAACATCTCTTTCTAAATATTCAAAGTTAGATTTTTTATCTAGTGCTACATGTGTCATATCTTTAAAAAACCTCCTATAAAAATATAAAAAGAAGTATTATTATTTAATAAATGTAACCTTAAATACAACAAGTCCTGACTTATACAATTTTAATTTATGTGGAGAGTATTTAAAAGATGCATAAATCTCTATTTTTATTGAATTTCCATAAAATACAAATGAAAAATTCATTAAAAAATCAGTTAATAACAAAAATAACACTTATAGCCTTAAATTTTCTTTTCTATGCTTAAAATATGCTCATAAATTTCATTTGGCTATTCCATTTACTGATGTGCCTGGGTTTGGATCTAGAATTTAAACATTGTTGGATTCATGAGTTTTCAATTTACACAGAAATCTTGTGGATGAATTAACTGTGTAAGTTGAGGACTTGCTGTATAATTAAATAAGTGATGAAACTTTACCTGATTTCTATGCAACAAAGTTGCAAAGCTAAATCTTGATCAATATTTGATTCAATCCTTAAATAATCATTTTTTACCTTAAAAAAGAAATATATAACTAAATATTTTTTATCTAAATAATTTTGAATAGAAATAATTTTAATATATCCAAGCTTGAAAAATTAAGTTTCAACAATTAATTTAAGACCATCCATCATAATATACCAGTAAAGTTTTTAATTCTGCAGTTAAATTATTAGTCATCAATATAAAGAAATTAATCTGATGTTTAAAATAAGAAAAAAAAAAATTTCACCCCTGAAATGTGTAAGACTGAAAGATGCATAGTTTTTTCTTATCATGATATATGTTTGTTTTATGGATACATGGCTGTTTTTTTTAACTGATGAAAGGATCTGCAATTAAAAAGTTTAGAGAACAACTGATTTAGAATAAACAAATTAATGATGCATATTAATTTGAAATAAATTTTATATTCAGGTAAATAATAAAATTATAGTTGAATTATTAATTAATAGACAATGTGAGGCCCACGGGGTGCATGCACTGTTAAGATTGTCGGGATACCAGAATTGGCCGAATTTGACCGTCACGTTTGGCGCGTGTCATCGCGCTTGGCACGCAGATCCGTGACGCCGAGGTCCAAGATTGGAAATTGACTCGGAAACCAAATTATAAACAAAAATATAAGCGTATTTATTTACATTTAGCAGTTAACATTGAATATAATAAAACTAACTTAAACGTAACTTTGCAATGAATATATTTTTCCGAGAGAGAAAGTGAGTTCACCATAACCTTCTGCATGCCTGGGAAAGATCTTTGTCGATCGTACACTACTTCATGTTGTAGTTATATATATTGAATATAATAAAACTAACTTAAACGTAACTTTGCAATGAATATATTTTTCCAAGAGAGAAAGTGAGTTCACCATAACCTTCTGCATGCCTGGGAGAGATCTTTGTCGATCATACACTACTTCATGTTGTAGTTATCTATATATAAATCCTAAATGTCTATTGTCCACTTAGTTCACAGTTCACAGTTCTTATTTTCTTATCTTTGTTGTACACTACTGTTGAACGCCATCCGTCAATCAGCTGTCTTCGCCATTCTCCATCTTCTCTCGCCTTCGTCGGCTACCGCCAATGGGGCGGGTTTAACTCCCGTCGTAAAACTTTACATTTTCCTGTTGTAGCTTTTCCAAATTACCAACTTCTATTTCTGATTCTCTTCTCTCCAAGACTACTCCTCTTCTTTTGACTAATTTCTGAATCTCTTCTTTTCTTCCTTTGTACGGAACTCTTATTTATTTATTCTTTCCATCCCATCCGAAGAAGGAACTTTCCCACGGATGGACAAGGAACTAGAGATTCAAGTTCCCTGTTAATGTTAACTTGATCAATCTTTATTACTTAATTATTATTTTTAAATAAATTTTTTTCGTTTAATTTTTAATTTAAACTTTAACATAATTTCATATTATTTCTATAAGACAAGGGAGTGCCATTTGGGGGTCTCCAGGACCTCACAACAGAGTCACATTATCTGAAATTAATCATTAATTAGTTTATTCTAAAAATGACAAAATATTATCGAATATTTCATAATATATCCAACAACTACATTATGGATTAAAAAAAGTAAAGGATTTTTAGTTTTATAGTTATTTTCCAGGAATATTAAAAATATTCAAAGATATATATACTAAACTTTGAAAAAAGTAAAGGATTTTTAGTTTTATAGTTATTTTCCAGGAATATTAAAAATATTCAAAAATATATGTACTAAACTTTATTAATAAATTTTCTCAATCTTAGTAAACAACATATTGCACTAATGTATTTGATTTAACAAATTTCTATTAATAAATTTATAGCAACCCTAAATGAAAACATGTACAGGCAACTCTTGATTTACACTAGGGGTAGGTTCTGTCATATTAATTTGTAATTTGAGGTAAAATTTCTGAATGTTTCCATTCACGTCTCATTTAAAAAAGCTTCTAGAAATGCATAGAAATTCATATATGCTATGTGTAACAGTAATAAAATCTATAAAGATACAAATTTTGTAATTTTGAAATTACGTAATTTGAGGCTTCATAAATCAAGGGTTACCTGTATATAATTCTTTTAAAGATAATTTTTGTCACTGATTTAACCAGTATTAAGTTTACCATCATCAAGTTATTGTCATTGAGTGACTATCACAAAGCTATCATTACCGAGTTGTCATATACCATTTTCAAATATATCATGAATGTATATATACTGACTAAATATAACTTAAAACTTTATCCACCAGGGGAAGTTTGGCTTGTTCATTATTAATTTGCAATTTGGAGAGTATTCAAACAAATTTGAGACAAATTTGAACCTTGATAACTTAAAAAGTTTAGATCCAATCAAATTGGTTTTTTACTGTGTGTTTGATCTACTGTTGCCATTGCATTTCATGTATGCACATTCAAAAATACTCTAAAATAGTGGCATCTTCTGCTGAAGAAGTAGAAATTATGGTTGAATTATTTCTGAACAAAATTATTCCTTGACAGCTATGAAGAGGAGTTAGAGAAACAAAATTTCTTTGAGTAAAAGTGTTTTATGCAGAATAATAAAAAATGAAAGAAAAAAAGAATCAGGCTAAATTAACAGGTAAAAATATGAACTTTTATACTAAATCTTAAAACTTCTCAAATCAGCATAACATTAGAAAAGTGAAAAATCTCAACTTCTCTGAATCCAATCAGTTAGAGAATGATTGTTAAATGTTGTAATCTCTTTGTGGCAAATGTTAATGCAATTATTTACAAAGATTTAGGCTTAGTAACAAAGAAAAAGACCAAAGTCCACAAACAAATGCCTTTGCATTATCAAATGCAAAAAAATTGTATGAACTGTTTGGCAGTTAATAAGGCAGAGTTTATAGTAACTTTAGACGAAGCATATATTTAAATTATTGTATTGGAGAAAGAAAAATTATGTATGTGCAATCAGGAGATGAGGAGCCCGAAGAATGGCTAATTCACTGCAATGAAAGATAGCCTGAAGGATTCATAATTGTTCGAAGAATGACTGGCTGAGAGTGCCTCTCTTTAATCAAAGTTCCAAAGAATGTTAAAGTAGATGCAAGATACTATGTAGACAAAGTATTCAGACCATATTTGGAAACACAAGTCCTTTTGCTTTATCTGAGAGAATTGGATAAAATCACATTCAATAATGACAATGCTTTGAGTCATACTGCCAAGTTTACCACCTCTTATTTGGAACAGCTGAAATCAACCACAGGTCTAAATTATATTCCAAATAAATGAATAAACTGATTCCAGACATAAGAGGTCTGAGATCAATTTATTCGTTTATTCAGGACAATAATCGAAACCAAGTCTCCAGACATCTCATCAATGGATTTCATCAGTTTTGGTTACTTAAAGCAAGTGCTTTTCTTCACAAAGGTCACACATTGCAAGGACTCTGGAAAGTTTGCAATGAGGAATGGGCAATCTTTCCAAGGAGAAATGGAACCCTGAAAAATATAGATCAGTTTTGAAGCATATAGGTGGAGATGTAGAATGGTAGTGCATCATATCAAATAGACAACAGGAATTCATCATCACATTCTTAAAGACAAAAACTAAATGTAAAATTGTCTCAAAGTTACTTGAAAACATCTATATAATAAAATTCTTACGTCTGTTCCTTTCAGCAATCTCATTAGTTACAATAACCTCGTGATATTTTATCTAAATGACCTAGCATTTGGTAACTAAGCAGTCTCATTGGATCATAATGGGTATGTGATTGTTGCATGTGACCCCAATGAGACTGTTCAGTTACTAAATTAATGACAGATATAAAAGTATTCTAGCAGGCAGTCAAAGTTGAATTAGAGAATTTTTAATAATAATTTTTGGCTGTCATAAGTAGGAATCATTGTAAGTCAAGAATTACCTGTATTGTGAAAAAAGAGTTGCCTTGCCATCATCACGCACCTACAACTGCTGATATTAATAAAAGTGAAGCATTTTAAAAATTAAGTAGAAATAAACAATATAATGCTTCCTGAAATAGAATATCTATATAATAAAATTCTTATGTCTGTTCCTTTCAGTGATCTCATTTGTTACAATAACCACGCGATATTTTAGCTAAGTGACCTAACCGTTTGGTAACTGAGCAGTCTCATTGGATCATAATGGGTACGTGACCCCAATGAGACTGTTTAGTTACTAAATTAATGGCAGATATAAAGTACTGTGCTGTATATTATTTCGTTAATCTATTGAACTTAAGATTTCATATTAAAAAAAAGATTTTTTAATTTTTCTCTAATTTTCTATTGATTATAGCTTACATTATCTTATTTAACCATAATATGCTTAAGTTAGACTTTGCATGGTAGTGTGGTATTAGAGATATCTAATATGTATATATTTATATATCTATATGTATAAATTTAAATACCTGTGCATGTATGTTCAATTATCTATTGATTATAGCTTATATTATCTTATTTAGCTGTAATATGCTTAAGTTAGATTTTGATTAGGCTTAGTGACCATGTGGTGGTGTTGCTATTTTATGTCTGTTCCTTTGAGCAATCTCATTAGGTTACAATAACCATGTGATAGCCTTTACTATCTGATCAATGTCATTGGATTATAACAGGCACATGCAATAATCACATGATCATTATAATCCAGTTACCAAATTAATGGTGGATGTTGAGTACTTTGCTGTGTATTATTTCGGTAAACTACTAAAATCCAGATTTTATATTAAAATGTTATTTTATTTTTAACATATAGTCTATCTCTAATTTGCTAACTATTTTATATGTTACATTAATTGGCAAGATTTGAGATTACCTGTTGCAAGTTTTCGTGGAGCTGCACTTATATACACCATGAAGGTATAATTATATGGCAATTGGTTTGACCTCAGTACATTGCATTACTGATAGACACACAAACTCGCAGCAGGTAATCTCAAATCCTGCCCATTAAAATTAAATATCAAATAAGGTAAACTTTGATAGACTTAGTGACTAGACTAATACTCAATGCTAATACCACATGATGTGTTATTACCAAGGCTATTACCAATAATCTATAGATCATTGGCTATTACAAATAGCTATTCTTTATATATCTATACTTATATATATTATAAATCTGAAATTCGCTTAAAACTTAAGAATGGCTAAATCGTATTTCTTGATTATTTTTATTAGAGATTTCAACTGTATTAAATTTTTATTAGAGATTTCAACTGCATTATTCAACTCATTATGTCTGAAGAAATTGCATTGCCATTGTTCATATAGCAACAAAGTTTGATTTATTTTAAATTTTAGAATTTTTTAGAAATTTTACAATTATATTTGTTATTTAATCTGTCACATGATTTTCATTTTTAATTTGTCATATAATCTCTTTTTAAATTTTTTGCTGTTTCATAGTCCTTCCTTAGATTTGAGTTCTTCAGCTTGCTATTTTCAGCATTCAGATCTGGTAACTGTTCCTGAGTCTTTGTTGAAGAGTGTACAGGGTGTGATGCACAGATTTGGTATGATGTAAAAATGCTTCTATCACAGAATTACCTTACAGCAAAAAGAAAAATGGGCAGTCATTTAATAGATCCAGGATTACATTCCTCTCCCAGTTTTTACTCACAGCCAGTTATGTTTCCTTCTCAAGGGTGAAAAGTTTTAATTATGTCAGTTTTTGGAAAAACTCAAACACAAAAACCTGTATATAAAGAGGTTTAATTATAGCAGACTTTTTTAAAATATCTAAAATGTTTTTATAACC
This sequence comes from Olivierus martensii, assembly GCA_000484575.1. Taxonomy (NCBI): domain Eukaryota; kingdom Metazoa; phylum Arthropoda; class Arachnida; order Scorpiones; family Buthidae; genus Olivierus; species Olivierus martensii. The sequence continues at coordinate 31,004 of AYEL01028130.1, read as the reverse complement.
GCAAAAATTTGTGGGTTACAGCTAGTAAAAAAAAAATTTCAATTATCAAAACAGACTCAGATATTTATCTCAGCATTTTAAATATTACTGTATTATATGTAAAGTATTATATCTAGATGCTTGTGTGTGAAATTTTTAATTTGAGATATTTTCTTGTAGGGTACTGTGATCAGAGTATTTGGTGCTTCTGATGGCCAAAAACTGTATGAATTTAGAAGAGGAATGAAAAGGTTTGAAAAATTCATATTTTGATATTATATTATTTAATTTTTTGAATTATTTTTTGAATTTTTTGTATGTAACTTGAATTGTTTGTAAATCAAATAAACTCAAGACTATTAAAGTAACTTTATATAATGTGTTTTTATAATATATTTCACAATTGGACCAATAAAAAGTTCAGATTACACAAAAAAGATCACCACTTTATAATCTTTGCCATCTTGAAATACTGCCATGATATATTAATTAACTGTGCAATTTTACATTATATTGATTGCTAGAACATTCTACTATCATAATGTTTAAAATGCTTGAATTTTTAAATTTTTTGAAATTTGAAAATGAAATTTCACATTTTCTAAATAAAAATGTTCCTAACAGTGCCAGTAAATTTATTTTCCTATTATATTTTTAATATTAAATATTTATAATGAAGTAAATTTTAGTTCTTGTAAATTTAAAAAGAAAAAATACTATTCTACATTATGAAAAAATTTATAACTTTTTTTATAATCCAGTAAAATAAAATTAATTAAATAGATATAGATTAATGAAATCAGTGTTTTAACTTAAATCATATAAAATTTTCTACTATTTTATCAATCACTCTGTTTGTCAAAATTTAAAAGTACATGTGAATTAGTGCACCAAATTATAAACTAGGTAAATACTAGGGATGCATTTCTTTGTTTTCCTACCTGCAAAACCATCTAATTAGCTTATTTTGATCCACTTTTCAAATTATCACAATATTGTTTGGAGCAACAATCCATTTGATATTTATATTCACTAATGCATATCCAGTTGTGATGTATTAAGTGATGCATTGTTCATTATTATTGAATATTGATGCAATAATTTTTTCTATTTTCATATAATACAATTAGTTCTGTTTAATGACCTCTCAGTTAATGCTGTTTAGGTTTTGCTCACAATATAAGAATAAAATTAATTAATCAAAAAATAAAAGCTTTTAAAGTAGTGAAACAAAGTAATACTGTTTTCTTTCCTTTCCTTTCCTTTGGTAAGATCCACACTGTCAATTTGCCTGATTTCACAATAGGCTAGATTGGTTACATGTCTTTCCAATCAGAAAATTAGAAACAAATTAGGATTCACCTTTGGGAAGTTTATATGAGGATCTGGACGTGGCTTATCAATTCCAATCTTCTACAATATTATTGACTTCTACTGATGTGACATGCAGTAAGGATTAGTAGTATTGCTACTTAGTGGTTAACAAATGATTGAGAAAAATAGCTTAAAACTAATTACTGCATAACGACTGTAAATTCGAGACTGTCTTTTATTAAAAAATAATTATCTTTTTATCTATAAGGCTTGATATATGACTGCTACATAACATTTTAAAATTAAAATTTACAAAATTAAATCATGCTTTTGTTATTTCAGTCCAATTATTAAACAATATAGTAATGTTTAGATGAGAAAAATTATCAAATATTGTACTTTCTGTATCAAATACTCTCTAGGAACATTAGGCCTATAAGATTTTTGTTTTTAGTTAATATTTCAGTTAAAATTATGACTTTCAGGAATCTAACCCCAACATTAAAAGCAGACTGTATTGGAATGATGACTTTCTGTAAATAATTTAATAATCCCTTCTGTTTGAATTTTGACTAATAAATAGATTTAGTCAACCATTATCATGTTTTCAGGAAGAAAATATACAGCCGAAGTCATTAGAGAAATCTTTATTTTCCAAAATAACTTATGATTGGAATAAAAACTTGCAGAAAAATACATTTCAGTTTTGTTTAATAATAAAAATCCTTTTTGTTTTCCTATGAGCCAGATGATTTTTTCGAGTTCTGTATTAAAGAATATAATATATATATAAAGTCCAATATTTTATTTAACTAGGTTTACAAAGAGAATTTATATGAAAATAACAACATATCCAAAACATAGATGTTTGTTTGCATACATACAAAGAGATCTGTACAGTTACATTTTGGAAAATGTTTTTGTAATGACCTCTGCATGTGTGTCCTTTCTTGTAATATTTGTGATGACAAGTTAATGAAATCTAATAATTTCCTCTATTTGGCTTTACTGTAAACAAAATTATTTAAAGGAAACATTTTATAGCTCATAAAAATTATACAATAATTAATGAACTATAATAATTGCCAAGTTTTTTGATTTGAAATGCTGTGATTCATAGAAGATTATTAATATCAATTATAAAAAGTAAAGTAAAATATGCTTTGAATTCTTTTCACTTTTTATGATTTGAGTAATTTTTGAATAATTTATAAACTGATTCTGAAAAATATTATGAATACAAATTCAAATTAATAAAAATGTGTAGTACAGTAATAATAGCATCAGATATGTTTTGTATTATTTGTTAGCTATGTTTTCATTTAATTTAAATTTTGTATTTAAAAATTTTTTTGAATGGTAATTATTTAGATAAAGTACTTTCTCATTGCTGTATACACTGTCTATTAACTTGGAGTTTGTATTTTCATTGCATTCATTCTACTATCATAATCATCACAGATGTGGATAAGAGATGCTAGTATCCCTAGTTTAAATAAAGGTTTGTATGTACATGCATCTCTTGAGTTGCAAACATAATTCATAAATAAGTTTTGTTCTTAACTCAAAGTACTGTTACATGCTACACAGAAGTACTGAAACCAGTCCATATATTATATTTTATAATTGGATCAATTGGAAGTTTCTTATTTAAAAGATTTGAAAAAGTTTCAATTATAAAATGATGGTTTTTGATGTAATTTCCATCATTTTGAAATATTGCCTTAATATGTTAAATGATTATATAAGTTTACATTATATTTATTACTAGAACATTATGCTATCCTAATAATTGAAATTTTTGAAGAGTTTTTGAAATTTTCTAAAATTTGAAAAGGAAATGGCATGTTTATAAATGTAAATGTTTGTAACTTGAGTGCTTGTATAATGCTTGTCTTAACATCTGATGATGGCCTTAAAGTGTTAGTCAAATAAAAAAATATAAACAGAAATGTAAAATTTTAATAATATAAATTTAGTTAATATAATTTGTTTGGATTTGATTTTTCCCCCCTTATCTACAGTATAATATGCTTTTGGAAAAATATTTGTAATTTTGATTTAAATAATTTGCTGTATAGGATTTTCAAATGATTTTCACTTGCTTCAGTATTCTTTTGACAATGTTTTTGTAACCATCATTTATGTCATATTTGAGTTGAATTTTTAGAATATCAGTTCCATTGTATCATATTTATAATTGAAAAAATATTTTTTGTAATTTTAAAATTTAACAAAGTAAGTAAGATATCTTGCTTGCAAAATAAGTACATTTTTTGCAGATAAGTTACCTTAATGGAAAGCATACTTCTGGTTTAGGATTAAACTCCTAAAAAAAAATAATAATTTGGAATATCTGTATAATAAATTTATACTAATTTATGATGGATATAAGTTTCTTACTGACAATGTTGTTTATTGACTATTAAATATATTTTAAAATAAATTTTAAAATTTATTTTTTGCAATTATAAATATTTGATTTTTGATATTTTAAAAATTCATCTCAAATATGATATAAAATTTTAGATTATTCCTCTTGACTTACGGAACTTCCATAAGAAGTTCCGTACGGAAACTTCTTACAGAAGTTTTGTAAAGGTGACTGTCATTTTTACAAAACTTGCCATATCGCTTGCAAACACCCATCACCAGCCAAGTTTACCTTTATTATAATGGCTGGTTTCATCAATATGTAAAGTCAGTATTAAGTGTGATAAAGGATGAGCATTTATTTTGCATTAGGTCATTTCCGAAAAATTAAAAATTAAAATCTATGGAAATGATTAAATAAAAGTATAATATTGATGATTGATTAAATTTATAGTATTAAGTTTATCTGAAAAAATATATTAAATATATATATATTTTTTAAATCTTATAGATGTGTCAATATATATTCTCTTTCATTCAGTGAAGATTCCTTGTTTCTGTGTGCTTCCAGTAATACAGAAACAGTTCATATATTTAAATTAGAAAATCCTAAAGAAATGTGAGTGGTAATTAATTTATAGAAATATTTTAAGTAATAAGTAAACTTCTTTGAACTTTGAAAAGATAATTTTCTCAATATGTATGGTTGTGGAGAAATAGCTCTGTATGAGGAAAAGAATATTCTGTGCATTTTGTTATCTTGATAAGGCATTTGACAAAGTGAATAGGACTAAGCTATGGAAAGTGCCAAGAGAATATGGTGTGAATGAACAGCTGCTTGATGAGAAAGAATGAAGGCATGTCAGAATGGTTTGTAATTGAGAAAGAAGTGATGCAAGGATGTATGATGTTTTTTATGATTGTTTAATGTGTGTATGGATTCATATGTAAAGGAAGTTGCTATGAGTAAGGTGAATCTGTGAATAGTGCTGATATCTGGTAAGGTGAATTTGTCAATAGCACTATTCTCTCTGTGAGTGAATAAGATTACACTGCTTATTGTAGAGTTAGATAAGGCATATGAAAAGAAACCAATTAATTTCATAATATTGATTTATTATTTAAATTGGAAGCAATTTTGGAAGGAGTTTGAATTGAAGTCACAAAAATGTACTGACTCTGACTCCAACCTTGATTTTATCAAATCTTAAGAAAATAATTATTTTAATTTAGCGTGGGAATAAACCTTTGTAATTTTGTTTGACATTGACAAAGAGAATTCTGTTCATGAATTTATTTTCATAATTGTCACAGGAGCAAAATGCTGTTAATAATTTAATACTCTAATTAATTATTCTGATTTGTGATATCTTTGAGATAATTTTATACCTTTTAAAACTTTTATTGCAATTTTATTGAAAAGTAATGCTGTTCATTAGAATTATTGTGATGCTCAAATGTTATCATTTATTTGCTTAAAGATTTTATATTAAGTTTGAAATATATAATAATTATACCATGTAATTTTAAAGAAAACCTACAGAAGAACCACAAGGCTGGATAGGATATTTCGGAAGAGCATTAATGAATTCTGCTAGTTATTTACCATCTCAAGTAACAGAAATGTTTAGCCAGGGACGTGCATTTGCTACTGTTCATCTACCATTTTCAGGACTTAAGAATGTTTGTGCATTGGCTGTGTAAGTTTTCATTTGATTACTATTTAGTGATACAGGTAATAAAGGCAATATTTATATTAATGATGCCAACATACAAGTATTTTAAATCAAAAAATTCCATTCAAATACAATTGCATTTGACATGGAATTTTTAGTTTAATAAATATTTGGTAGATAGTAAATTTTTTAATATATATCATTACTTATTTATTGATGATGATTAGAAAAAAAAGCTAATACTGACTATTGCAATCAAATGTTAACATGTCAGATAATTTCGTACATTGGATCTTATTGAATTAATCTTGCATATCATCTCTACCAAATAAATGTTTTCTGATATATATTAAAATATGCTTAAGCATATTTTAATATATTATTGTTTTGAAAATAAACTTTTTGCTATTTGTTGATTATGTTCTGTCATCATGCTCATGTAAATTTTTTCTCATTTTGTTTTATTGTTTAGAAGATATGTTTTAGAAATATTTATAACATTAATTTTTAATTAAAATTAAGTTTCTAATTATGATTAAGATATAATTAGCATAATTAGTTTTCTATTTAGACTTTATTACAAACTGTGTACTACTAACTTCTGGTGTTTTGTTGTTATACTATATTTTGATATTTCCATACCAGATCTTTTAAAAAGAGCAAATGCTTTTATTTCTATTTTATACTTAAATGTTTTTAATAAATCGAACTAAAATTTAACTTATAAAAACTTATTGTTTTGAATATTTTATTTATCAGATTTATAAGATTGAAACTTGTTAAAATTTGAATTGTTTAAGAGAAGAATTTTATTCATGGTTTAATCCTGGATCAACAAAAACTTAAAAATTATTAACAAACTCCAGAAATGGAAAAAATGTTTTCGATCTTAATCTAAGGTCAGGTTCAGTTACATAATGCATTCTCAATTAGAACTACCTTTTAATGCTTGTTCTAACAAATTAAATTTAAAACTTTCATTCTTAAGTATTATAGAATATTATTTTATTATTTTTTACTTAATGCTATACAGTATAAATTACAGTTCCCCTCAAAAGTTTACACAACCTAGAAAACATTTGTAGTTTTTGAATGAAATGAAAAACAAATGATTTAAAATTTATCTTACACCAAAATTTTCTTCTCAGAATTGGTCAAAATAATCCATTTTAATTTGCAGAAAATGTCACTAAACAAAAAGTAATGCACAAATCAAAAGTATTCATATTCTTCGAATTAATAATGTGTTGAACCCTTTTGTTGCAATGATTGCTTTAAGATGATTGGGATAGCCCCTAATAAGCAGGATTGCAGAGTTGGATGGCAAATGATCCGACTCTACCTTTTAAAAAATATCCGACTCTGATTCTGACTCCCTAAAATTTGTAAGATCTGACTCCAACTCCGGGCAGTTCAAAAATCTGATTCCAACTCTGACTCCACCCAAACACCTCTGACTCTGCAACCCAGAATTGCAGAATCGGATGAAAAAATGATCCAACTCATACTCCATCTTTAAAAAAAAAATCCGACTCTGACTCCCTAAACTTTGTAAGATTTGACTGATTCCTGACTCCAGGCAGTTTAAAATTTTGACTCTGACTAAGCAATAAATGATCAAATAAGTAAAAATATTCTATATTTTAACAGAATTAACCAAAATTTCGTATTATCAGCAAAATTTTTTCAATTTTATGAAAATTCATCATAGTAAAATTTCATATTTTTCTTAAAATTTCAAAAATAAATTTATCTCACCCCAAAATCAAAATAAGATTACTAAAATATGATAGAAAACGTGAATGGATTGTATTTGTAGAATTTGGATTATTTTTCATCGAATCTTATCGATTCTGCTTTTTATTCTATCTTTAGAATGGAATTTAAAAAGAAATTTCAGCAATCGGAAAATTTAGGACCCATCATCAGAGGCACCTATTTTCACTAAATAAATACAAAAAAACCGCTCTGCGATAGCTCCACTGTATAATTCGGGATTGAATTTTATTTATATCGCTTTTTATTGTTTTTTATCGTTTTTTGTTCCGCCATCTTGACGTCTTATAATGTCAATGGCACCGAATTGGTTAAGTTGGATAATTATAGAGAATCGTGACAAATTTGCTAGTTATAGCTTTTATTGTTTATGAAATAATTCAACACAAACATACAAACAAATCAACAACTGAAAATATATATGAGATTTGTTTCTTGGCAATTCATCACAAAAACACTTGATATAATGTGTAATATAGAAATTCAAACAAAACTTTTAGAAATTTAAATTATCTAAAACAGACTGTATAATTAACATTATTATATCTTCAACTTATCTTCAATAATTATGATTAATATAATATTTTGTCTTATTAATGATATCTCAATAATTAACAGAAAATTTATACTTACTTTAATAAATGACAAAATAATTGCTCAAAGGATGGAATCAGATGATGACCTTTTAACAGAGTCCACTTTTCATTATCAGTTTCATTAAGATTCTTAGAAATATTTCCTTTCTGTTGTAAACTTTGATAACATGCACCTGAAATATAATATATTTATATATAAATATATACAGAGATATAACAAAATAGAACATTTAATATTGGCAAGCAATATAAATTTTAAGATAAACATTATTTTTAAAATTAATGAAATTGTTATACTTATGTATTTCCATGTGTGCAAACAGAGGTTAAGATATTGATTACATCTTAACCTTTGTTTCTGTCAAAGTGTAATTTTACATCAAGATGACAATTTATACATTTCATTTTGGGAATGGTAATTGATTGATTAATGACATTAGATTTTTTCCACTCATAGATACACAATAGTAACATATTTTGTTATTGTTATTGTTGTAGATGCAAAGTCTAGCAATAATCTCTAGTTCATTATGTTAAAAAAAAAATTTTAAATCAACACTGTATATGCTAGAAAATTTGCTCATAGATACACAATAGTAACATATTTTGTTATTGTTATTGTTGTAGATGCAAAGTCTAGTAATAATCTCTAGTTCATTATGTTAAGAAAAAAATTTTAAATCAACCCTGTATATGCTAGAAAATTTAAAAGCAATATAATATGTCCCTAACTTATACAGTTACAAGTAATTTGTCCCAAATATTTCTACATAAATTGAAATCACATAAATCTAATAATGTTAAATTGATATACATGAATGGCACTTTAGCAAACAATGGTCAAATGAAATTTATGTGCTACTTTGTCCATAAATAAGAAAATTTAAGGCTATAAGTGATATTTTTTCAAAAATGTAAATTGTTTATTGAATTTTTCATTAATGTTTTATGGAAATTTAACAAAAATTTAAAGACATGCATTTGCATATATCTGAAACTACATAAATCAGAACTTACTATATAAATAAATAAAAAATTTATTCAAAATAATTTATTAAACTTCAAATATCACAAATAAACAGATAAATAAAATTGTAATGTATTGAACATTTCCTATAGCAATTAATCTGTATTGAAGATGGTTGTGAAGAGAAAAAAATATGATGAAAGTATACAAGTCAGAGTCCAGTACACTGCTTTTTGCTAATATGATATTTTTATAACTCTATAAGCAGGACTATTAATATACCTTTATAGAATACACTCAAATTTTACATTACACACTTTTTATTCAGTTAGTCTCAAATGCTTTCGTATAATCATAGCCCTCTCAGCAGTACAAACTTTCACTAGTTATAGAACATTGAATATAGAATACAGGTAGGACTTGATTAGTGTACACGACGCTCTTCCGATCTTATGTACAGGTAGGCCTCGATTAGTGCGAATTCAAATCTGATATACAGGTAGGCCTTGATTAGTGCGAGTTTGAATAATACACATATTTATTAAATTTGTCAAGCAACTATAGGTAGGCCTCGATTAGTGTGAGTTTTTTCAATTAGTGCGACTTACAAAAATGATACTGTTTTTCAGTTAGTGTGAGCAAATATTCGCGACTTATAAAATTGATACCATTTTTCAGTTAGTGCGAGCAAATATTTGATTAATGCGGTAGGCCTCAATTAGTGCGAGTTCGAATAATGCAATATTCAATTAGTGCATTATAAAATTGATACCGTTTTTCAGTTAGTGCAAGCAAATATTCGATTTATGCGAGTTGTAAGCATAGACCAGTCTTGCTAATAAATCAGTTAGTGTGAGCAAATATTCGATTAATGCGAGTTGTAAGCATAGACCAGTCTTGCTAATAAAGCTCCATCTTCTTTTATGAAGTCAATTAACAAATTACCATTAATTTTTGGTTAGTAAAACCGGACGAAGAGCAGTCCAAGAACAGTCACTTGGCTTTGAAGGGGTGAAACATCAGATAGATGGGCTTTTTGCCATTATCTGTTTAACATTACTGTACTATTATTTAGCTTTGCTATCGTATACATACAGTATAGTACAGAATTTTCTCTTTTAAAAAGTATCAAAATGGATAAAAGGAAGAACACTTTTGATGATAAAACAGGAAACGAAAAAAAGAGAAGTGATTACGCTACAGCAAAAAATGGATGTGATTGAGCGACATAAAAGCATTCTTTGTTAAATTTTTTTAAATAAGGATATTTTTACAAATTTATTTGCCTATTATATTGCTGTACTACCGATATTATTTATTTTCTTTTGTTTATTATCTGATTTCTTTATTTAAAATAAAACTTGTGAAAAAAATTTGTTTTTGTTATCTTTTGGTGTCGTATTCTGCTAATAAACAAATAGAAAACTTGTTAAAAATTTCTCATTGGTTCATTAACTTCGCTTATTAATGCTATCTGGAACTAATTTACTGATTCAATAAAGTTGCAATGCTTAATTGCAAATCGGCCTATTCACTCAATTCTCGACCCAGAATTGGCGGCCAGCCGGCGCTCAACTTCCGCTTTCGATTCGCTATTTTAGTTTTGATTTGGCGGTTGGTTTGATGATGGTATGAGACGCAATTCCTGGTAAGTTATTAATTTAGATAATGAACAACAATGTAAATTATGAAAAGAAATATTTCTTAAACAGTTAGTGGTAAGTAAGCATTGTGGTTATTCATCGTGAGGTTAGCTAATGGCCGGAATCTCACAAAGCAAGAACCAATTACCATATTTTACATATAGTTAATACTTCAAATAGTGCGAGAAATTCGTGGAACCAATTATTCACATTAATCAAGGCCTACCTGTATAAGTATTAATATAAATTGAGAAATTTAAATTCATTACCATAGAACCAAAAACATTAAAATTAAAGTCTACAACGTGTATCACTATACAATAATTCAAAACTACATTGAAACAACATTAATACTCAACATGACATTAATATATTGCATTGGTGAAAAAAAATTATCGTTGTTATGGATGATGTCACTATTATGGGATTAGATTATGGTTGATTACCGCTTTAGTTTTACTGCCACCAAATCCATGCTGGACTAATTGTATTTGGTTCTATGGTGTTTATTACATTACATCCTTTTAATTTCTTATCTATTATGCTAATCTATTCCACTATTCTGCCTTTCAATGGGTTGCGCTCCTTCCTAATAACTTTAGCATCATTCCAGTTTATTACTGTATTGAAGTTAGTAATTCTTTGTGATAGCAACATATTCTCACTGTTTCTTGCGGTGTCTTTTTTATGCTCTATTATTCTTTTTTGTAACAAGTGTGAAGCATACCCTAGGTGCATTTCATTCTGCTGTGTATCTAAATTTTTAAAAGGAAATTTCGTATACCCCGGCAGACTCGTTTCATTTTATAGGATCTTTATCATTTCACAACAAATTGAAAATGGTGTTCCTTCTAATACATATTATTTTATTGTTAGTCATCCTCTCTAATTTTTTTTTTTAAATTTCCTAAAGATTATGTTATTTTCTATAATATATGATCTTTCCTTTCCCATCATGTGTATTGTTTTCGTCGCTGTTGGTGTGTTTAGTGGTACTATGTGTGACTTTTTCCAATATTTTTTTAGATATTTCTGTTGTAACTGCACAGTTCCCCTTGATGTGTCCTGAACGGGTTTTCCACCCGAACGTGACCAGGATCGGGACCTGCACCCCAACCGCCTTTGGCTCCGCACTTAACTTGATGTTAATGTTAATGTCGTGCGATTCGAACCATGTGGTTAAATGATAGAATCCAAAACCAATGTGCTCCATGAAATAAACGTAACTATTTTTATTGTTAAACAATTAACGAAGAACTTACAATGTATTATTAGAAGCAATTTAAAATAACAACTGGTCTTCTCGAAAATAATCTTTAAAAACCTTTCTACTTGTTGATACTTAATAATTGACTTTCTCCTGTCGCCGTCAATCTCTTTCAACACAACCACCAATACGACAGTCCACAACGAAATGATGTTAGCAGTACCAAGGACAATGTTAATTAGACGCTGGACGAACATGTATTCCACGAGGACAGGACAGGACAGGACAGGACAGGAACTACCAAGCAGTATAACCACGATACGTTAAAACGCTGGAGAAGACCACACCAGCTCCGTCTTCTGGCCACTATTTATCTTGTAATCAATTTGCATATGCAACATGTAGAAAATAAAAATACTGAAACAATAACTGGTGACTCTTCCTTCTTTGATTATATTTCATAATAAGAATAATTGAATAAATATAAATTATTATTTCACAATAAAACTATTTTGTTCGTTTTCTCAATGTCCTCCTCCCAAACACCTGACCGTGATGTCATACTTTGGCCATATGCCACGATGATTCAAGCTGCTTCGAACGCATCTTTACAAGGTAACAGTTTAAATTGGTAATTCTTTGTTTTTCTAAATTTAATTCGCCCCACTTTTTCTTAGAATCCTTACAGGTGTAGTACCATTCTAGTTCCTCATTAGCAGTGTCCTAGTTGCTGCAGTGCGTTATTATCCTTTGTAGCAGGATCTTAAATGTCGCCATTTTATAGTGCCATGGACCCTTTGTATTCACTCTAATAAAAAATGATCTATATATATTCTTCCTAAATACTGATGTGACATATTCGCCAATAGTAATTTTAATGTTCATGTCTAAATAACTAATGGTTAATTTGTCCCGTTCTTATCTTTTCAATATCAGTCCTAAGGATGTCACTTAATAAGCTTTCCAAATCGTACTTATCATTAATTTTCTCTTTTACCAATAAGATATCGTCAATGTATTTCTTATAAAGATGTATCTCTGTAATTAACTTCGGTATAATAGTCTCCTCTTTTTTTATGAACCACTAACTTCGCAAGGACACCTGCAAGGGGGCTGCCAATTGGAATACTTTCGTTTGTTGATAGTATCTGTAAATCTCAAATAAAGAAGCACATTTAGCAGTTGCTTCTTTATTTATGATACTATGCTCTCTATACAATAAATGTGCTTCTTTATTTGAGATTTATCATTACATGTTAAGCAGTTTGTTTATTATATTGAACTTATTGATAGTATCTGTTGTTAAATATGAAGTATGAACTATATAATAAGATATGGCATAAGTTTCTAATAATGGTAGGTTCACAGTCTTTCTGTGGAAGATGCAATAATAGAAGGCAGTATAGTTATAGGCATGCTGGTTCAATTTCAATTTTAAGATATAAAGATTCAGACATATACTTCTAGTGTTTCATCTAGGAGTCCTATCTCAAATAAAGCATCCAGCATTTCCTTAGCTGATTGTATTGACCATGGATATTCTTTCATATGTTCCAAGCACCATTTTGATAATGATGATTCAACTTCAAAGGTGGGGGAATTACATTTCTCTACTAGCAGTCTAAAGGAAATTGGTTGTTTGCACAGCTTCATATGTTCCAAGCACCATTTTGATAATGATGATTCAACTTCAAAGGTGGGGGAATTTCTCTACTAGCAGTCTAAAGGAAATTGGTTGTTTGCACAACTTAACAAAGGCAAAGAGTCTTGGTGCTTGTGGAACTTTGATATTTCCACTTTTTAGGAAGGTTGATATTTTCTTTGAGTACAATAATCTATTAAGCTGGTTAGTAATCTTTTCTGTCAGATCTTCCTTTAGTTCTTCACAATTTGTCTTCTCCTTGTATTGATATAAAAATTACCCATATGTTTGCTTCTTTAGAATCACCATCATTTTCATTTTGTCATCTCTACAGCATTTAATCCCATTATTATTTAACCATTCCTTTGCTGCTTTAACTTTGTTCCAAGTTTTCTTGATTGATTATGCCTCAACATGTAAGGATTGGTGAAAAAAAAAAAAAAAAAAAAAACTTACTTTTGATGACATTGGCGGTTTGGGCGGTGGAGGTGGTTGTCCCTGTGTCGCCACCATGTTGGAACGCACATATGACGCTTAAAAATGTTTTGTATGATTCATTGCTTTAAATGTTAAAATTGAAAATTATTATTAATATAATGTTGTTTTAATACGAGTTTGTTTTATAATACATTACTGTTAAGTTTTTTAATATTATGGAAATAATTAATTATGTAAAATAGTGTTGCATTTATTAGGACCGTGGTGTCCGAGAGGGGGAGTCCTCTGCTATGGTAACTACGAGTGGATCAGTGTGCCATTGTTTAGTCTTTTGTCTATATTTGTTGGTTAAGTTAACCACTGCATTGAATGAAGTTGGAGGTGGAACATGCAGAGGACCTGTTATTTGTTTGTATGTTATTTTAATACATTTAATAGCAAGTTTGGTTTAATAAAAGTTAGTAACTTTATCAATGGCTTCGACGACTACTTCTTTTCTACGGGAGTTAGCTGACTTAGAATTTGACATTCACATTAAAGTACAAATTAACCGACGGGAATCGTCGAATGGCAGGGAAGAGGTACCAAACCCGCGAGGGCATGACCCTCGCAAACATCATGATTGTCATATGTCACTATTATAGTGATTGACTATATGCTGGATGCTTTATTTGAGGTAGGATCCCTCCCAAATAAAATACTAAAGTACATGATTTTGAATCTTTATATCCTAAAATTGAAATCAAACCAGCATGCCTAGAACTATACTGCCTTCTATTATTGCATCTTCCACAGAAAGACTGTGAACCTACATATCTTATTACATAGGTCATACTTCATATTTAACAGCAAATACTATCAACAAACGAAAGTAAACAGCCTTTAGACAGGTTCTTGATGCAGCGAAAATCAAATGCAAGAATTTTTTTACGTACATATATTTATACATAATAAAAGTATTTATAAAATTAAGACTATTTTAATTTATTTTTTCCATTTTTATATTCATAAACACATAAAACTTAGAAAAATATATATTCTGTGCACAAGAATTAATTCTATTTACATTTAATTCAATGGAGAAAATTGATTCAAGATGCGAGTTGTTGTTAGGAATGAATTAAGTTTATAAGCCTATAGGCACTATTGTATTATTAAATACTAGCAGACCCGTGCCTGGCATTGCTCAGGCAGTTCATGGAGTTAAGTTTCTCTTTTTCTTAAATTATAATCTTTTAGGGTGTCGTACTGAAGTTTCTCTTTCTCTTAAATTATAACCTTTTAGATAGGCAGTTCATGGTGTTGTACTGAAGTTTCTCTTTCTGTTAAATTATAACTTTTTAGATGATTATAAGGATTTTCTTCAATGTATTCTGAAAATCTTTCCCATATAGATATGTTTTCCATTTGAAATATGTTTCTTTTTTTCTTTTTTCCCTTTCTTTCAATCTTTTTCTCTATTAGAATTCTGTCGATTTGTTCGATCTTCTAATATCTATGATTTTTGATAACTAACCTTATATCCAACAACAATATTAAAATACAAAAATTACTAATTAATCGACCAAATGGCTGATGCCAATTAATCGAGAAAAATCACTGATACGGCCAATTACCAGTTACTTGCCAATTAATTGGTGCAACTCTAGAACTGACAATAACTTGTGTGAGTGCCAGCATACAAGGGGATTGATGGCAATGAGGTTGCTAACAGGATGGCCAAGAAAGGAGCTTCTTGTCTCCTTATCAGACCTGAATTAGCTGTTAACATCCTATCTCATATGGGAAGGATTATCTGGAACTGATTAGTTGCTAGTTACACTCTCATTGAAGATCCAGTCCAGAACTAAGACAAGCAAAGACTCTAATCCTATAGCAATGCTATAAAAAATTGTATCACTTGCCTATTTGATGCAATATGAGCTATATATGTAATATATTGCTCATATTGTAATGCTCTTGTGGATGATATAAAATACAATTGGTGATTTCATTATCCAATAGAAAACTATAATTAGAACAAATATGTGATACATATAATAATAATGTGTTTTAAGATTAATGTTCTTACAATAACTAAATCTTTGCAACTGATGCTTTCTAAGAAAAGAATAGTTGCTGCCTTACTTGTCAAAGATTATTCAATAAATGAAATAATATTGAGAATGTTAGTAAGAAAATATTACAATTTTATTATTTAATTGTATCAAAAATGAAAAATTATAATAAGTTGTGGTACTATATATTTGATATACTATACATTTTTTATTTACTATTACTATTTACTATATTGAAGGATAAATAATGACAGATTCATTTTATTTTTTCAATGATTTTGAGAAAACAGTTTGAAAAACTGCATGAAACAATTTTTTTGAGCATTGCTGTAGATCAGGGCTGTCCAACCCGTGGCCCGCGAGCTGCATGTGGCCCACTGCTGTAATGAATGCGGCCCAACATAAAATCATAAATTTCCTTAAAATATTGAAATTTTTATGTACTTATTATTTTTTTTTGAAATTCTCTAACAATCAAATATTCCACTAATAAAATATATATAGCAATACCTCGCATAGTCCGGTTAATTGGTTCCTCTTTATTACTGGACTAATTGAAACCAGACTATTCAAGGTATTAACCTTAATGGGAAAAAAATAATTGGTTCCAAGAAATTTTCAATTTGCTCATATGTTTTTTTTAAATTGTTAATTCTTATTTAGTAATTATTTTCATAAGCATTAAACATTAAAATCTTTTATAAAGATTTATAATAGACAGTAGGGTACTGAAAGTGGATCTGAGCCAATAAAGACAAATAGATAGAGGGCTTGCCCAGTGGGTGAAAGCATTCGCTTTCTCCAGGTCGGCCGCTCAGCGCCATTCAAAACACAGAGTGGCGCTCTCTGTAAAGGCGGATTCCCACTTGAACTGGGCCGCCATGGCTGACAAGTCGCAAATGCCGTTATGCCCAATATTCGTTCCCATTCAATGATTCAATTAAGCTTTTGTGATAAACAACTGATGACAGTGCACTCCAAGAGGCGGCACTATAACAAACGTTGTTCAGATAAATTTGGCAACACTGGAGCAGCCACCTGCTTGTCTCAGCTCATCATAATGGCTATTCGAATCATATATAGGATAGTAAGTAGCAAGCACACTTACATTTCATATTTATTCTAAAAAAATTAAGTAAATTAAAAATTTTTTATTAACAATTAACAATCCGGACTGTAGTGAAGCCCAAACTATTTGAAACCGGACTATGCAAGTTATTGCTGCATAAAAAAATAATGAAGTTAATGAATTT
Organism: Olivierus martensii; assembly: GCA_000484575.1. Classification (NCBI taxonomy): domain Eukaryota; kingdom Metazoa; phylum Arthropoda; class Arachnida; order Scorpiones; family Buthidae; genus Olivierus; species Olivierus martensii. The sequence continues at coordinate 14,083 of AYEL01028130.1, read as the reverse complement.
TATTTTATTTCTGTTTTCTAAAATATTTATTATTTCAGTGATTTTTTGTCAACAGATGATGCCACACTCCTTTCTGGAAGAATATTATGTGGTGGGATGAAACAAGCCCTTCCACAAGCTGCCCACTCCTGTGGAAAGTTCAGCTGATTGTGGAGGACAGGGATCGACAGACCAGGCCTAGACACCATGATAAATATTTTCAAGGGGTGGGACCAGAGACTCAAACCCGGATCCTGCAGAGTGAAAAGCCGAAGTGTTTCCACATTGCCAATCCGGCCGTTATTTCAGTAATTAAAACTTCTTGACTTGCTCAAAGATTTTTAAAAATTTCTAAACGAAAAGAAGCCAAAGATTATTATGCTATGATATTTTTGCTTATTTTTCATTGTGGATATCATATATTCCACATTATTTGTTAACTTTTTTGCTTAATAACTATTGTTAGAATTAATATATTTTGTATGTGGTCTGAGACAAATTTTTTCTTCAATTCTGGCCCAAGGAAGCCAAAAGATTGGACATCCCTGCTGTAGATCTTCTCCAAATAGGATTAGAGAATTGCTTGCATTGAATAAAATCAAATAAGGATTATTATAAGCTTCTTGTAAAACATTGTCATCTTCAAAGATATCTCTACTTAATTGGGATTGTTGATAGTCCCAATTGTAGATAATGTCAAGGGAAAGATAAAACTCCATATATTATGTGACCATTTCAGGATTAAGATAGAATCACCTAAGACTGAATTTTTCTGCATCAGATCTTTTTAAGATTCACTTGAGAAAGATACTGTCTTTTGTGTGTCAGATGAAACTTCTTAATGGGATGATCCTGTTAGGAGTGCCCAACAGATCACTGGCTGTTAAGCCCCTTTTTCTTGATCAAGTCAATTTCTATTACTCTTCCTTCTAAGTTATGTGCTTGTATCACAAATTTTTAAGGAATGCACATTAGAAATTGATTGCTGCACATAGTTTGATTTAAAAAATCTAAAGAAAAACTTTTTTTAAAATTCAAAATACTGCTTAACTAATGTTTACGAAAGAATATAAAATAGCACTAATTGCAGTAGAAAAATATTTATTAATCTAAGTTCCGCTAGTACTTTCGGTTAACAACCATCATCAGGTGGAGTTCTGATACAAAGAATAAATAAAAAGAATGCTGGTTGCTATGGCAACCTTTTGAACTTCTATTAATACGAACTTTGCCATGTTCGAAAAATAGAATAAATTTAAACTTTAATAAATAAATATATTATGCTACGACATTTTTTTTTTTTGCTTTTTTTGTCATGGTGGATATCATATATATATAATACATTATTTATTAACTTATTTGCTTAGCAACTATCGTTAGAATTAGTATATTATATGTACAGTTCGAAACAATTTTTTCTTCAAATGTGGTCCAGGGAAGCCAAAAGGTTGGACACCCCTGTCATACAGTAAAATATTAATGTTCTTAATTGTAGGTAGATGGCGCTAAAACTTCGACAGAAGTGTCACTTCAGTTCAAATTTTATTATTGTTTGCATTATTTCCTGCTTGGCATGTATGATTCTCTCTAAACAGACACAATAAACTTTCATCTTATGGTTAACTAATATCACTCATTAATTTTTGGATTCATTCAACCATCCTCATATAACAGAATAGAATAATTTGTTTTTATAAAATTATTAGTGAAGACTGATTACTGAGATCGAAATGTTACAATTTTATAAACATAAATTGTTCAGTCTTTCTAATTATTATTATCATGTTATAGCCAATGCCCGACATCTAGCAAATGTTACAATTTTATAAACATAAATTGTTCAGTCTTTCTAATTATTATTATCATGTTATGGGCAATGCCCGACATCTAGCGAAATGGCTGGCCACTTCTAGATTTGGCCAAAGCCCGAAATATACGAAAATTTACGACTATTTTGGGCTTTGGCTAGCCAATTCGAGAATTGTCCAAGAAAAAGTGGCCAAAGCTAGAAGTTTTGTGGAGCTAAGTAGCGGAGTACATTCGTGCGAATTTTGACTTATTCACCAGCTAGAATGAGATTGTCTATCACGTCATATGTTGTTCTTACAATACTGACGTAAGAGATTATAGAACTTACCTACCCACTAATATTGTCTCTAACAATTAAGAGTAAGGAAAAGGGTAGTGATTCCCTTTTCCAAGATTTCTGTAATCAATTTTTCATCATGGATTTATTTTTTTTTTTGTATTTTCCCATAAGATAAAAATGAAATACTATATTTATGAATAATTCTTGCAAAGACAGTAAATTTTTTATATTTTAATATAAACATAAAATATTTATGACATGATTTTTTCAGTTAAGTTTAAAGAGATCTTATTTTCAAAGATATGTTTTTTTTTTTTTTTTTATTAAATTTTAAAATAATATTTTAATATTTATTATAAAAAATTTTATTTAAATTATTTCTTTCGTGTGATTTTTTTTTTAACTATTCACTAAAAAGATTTCTCTCATGTTTTTCAACTGTAAATACATTTTTCCTTTTGACATGATTTTTATAACTATATAAACAACGTTAATGCTGTTTTCTTTGATGTGTTTTTCAACTGAAAAGGCATTATCTGCTTTCGTTAATTTTTAAAATAAAACTGTTTGAATACTGATTAACTTTTCTTTTTGTATTCGAAATAATTTTTTTTACTGTGATTAAACTAAAAAGAGTTTTACAGTGGTAATAAAATGAATTAGAATTGGTATGATCAACTCCCCTAACTGCATGATCGGTTCCGCAAAACTTCTAGCTTTCGACATTTTTTCTTGGACAATTCTCGAATTGGCCATTGATTGTCTGTCACATCGCGAATTGATCGACCACAAACCCGAAATAATCATAAATTCTCGTATATTTCGAGCTTTGGCCAAATGAAGAAGTTAGAAATGGCTAACCATTTCGCGAATTGGCTAGACGTCGGACATTGGCCGTAACATATATGTTATTTTCTATTCAATGCATTTTTAGCAATTTATATGATATTTCTAATTGGTTATCAATATAAATCTTAAATTAATTTCATATTTTAATAAATAAATTTTCTTACTTGGCTTGTTATCAGTCTGTTGTTCAAAAATTTTGAATAAGCTGGGTCTTCGAATATTTCTGGAACTTCCATGCCGTTTTCTTCAGCTGCTTTCTTTAAACCAAACAGAAGATAATATATGCCATATCCATTTAAAGCCTGTAAAAAATTATTTGTGATTAGCTAAATTTTTTGCAATCAATTTAGTTTTAAATAATAATATACTTCTTTAATTATATCTTTATGTTTCTTAAGCGCTTTCATGAAGCAAACTAATCTATGCTTTTCAGAAACCGTTTCGTCTAGCATCGCTTTACAAAATGATATCGATTCGTCCGTCGTCGTTTGCAACAAATCGTAGTGACCTCGATAAAAATTATGAAGTGTGGCTACGCTGCAGACGACTCCTTTGTTGCCATGCAATCTGTCAATTTACGAATAGTTTAAATAATAAGAATATAAGGTTATAAAATTTGTAAGTGAAAACGGACTTTACCTATAGAAAGTTAGTTGATAGGCCATTTGTATAAAGCTATCGATGCTGATATTATGAGATTTTATGAAATCTTTACCAAAATTATTAAATTTTAATATTTCAATATCCACTTCATCACAGGCACTGAAATTTTTAAAATAATTTCATTTATTTCTTATATATAAAACTTGAATGAGTATTAAAACTTGAATGAATATTTCATGTACTTTTGAAAATTTAATTTTGCTGCTTCAATATCTTCCAAAAGTTGACTGGTTAAACTAAATTGAAGTTCTTTTGGTTCTTGAGTTATAGATGACATTATATTATTTATTTTCTCTTTTTTCCTAATTTAAAAATATTTAAAATAATATAGAGTAATTCACACAATCTAAGTTAAATGTTTACTAACTATTCTCTATTATTGATAGTAATTATGAGGAGTGCTATAGCAAGCATTCTACACAATATGATCGAAAAATATCTATCACTTTTTTCAGATCTCCAAATTAACTGAATTAAATTAGACAGGTTTTCTTTTAAATGGCATATTATGCATTAGAAAGGTTATATTTAAAGTTTTGTCTTCATCCGATCCTTAGGAGATTTACAGTATAAATTTAAAAAGTCAAAAATATAAATGGCATTATTTTAATGCTTCTAAAGAAAAAGTATCATATAATTAATTAATCATTAACTTAAGAAAAAATCTGAATAGATATTTGTTTGTTTCTTATTAAAATTAAAATACTGAAATATCATACGAAAATATATACTGTACTGTATTGTGTTTCAAAATTCTAGAAAAAATTAATGGTATACTTTCCAAACATGCCCGCCATTTTGGATTTTTAAATGTTCAACATTAAATAATATATTATCAAAGTCATGATCTCCTACTGATTATACTTTCCAAACATGCCCGCCATTTTGGATTTTTAAATGTTCAACATTAAATAATATATAATCAAAGTCATGATCTCCTACTGACAAGTGAGTTTCATAAAAATATACAAAATAGTTCTAAATATATAAAAGAAATTTGAATATCAACCATTTTTTAGGTAATATTCAAATTTCTCTCATATACAATAAAATATTTAGAACTGTATAGTTTAGAAAATGCGTCGTAAACTAAAATAGTGATTATTTGTTGAAATATAAAATAACTACAAGCATTTTTATCATGAAACATTGCAAATAAATAAAAAATAGTTTTAAATACATTATAAAAAATTTCATTAAATATACAGTATAATATAAACCCAATTGCATTCTTATACTTTATTTGTGATAACATAAACATAATGGTTGCCTAATTTCAATACAGCATAATTCGATTAAAAATTAAACTGCCTGCAAAGTTTTGCAATTTTTTAAAAATTCCAAAAATATGTTTTCTTAACATTTAATTTGTTCATTATTTATAACATAATAGAAAAATATTTCATTGCATTTATTCAAATTTCGTCTGTGACTGTAAACAGATTTATATAGTTTTATTATATACTTGCGTGTAATCTAAAGATTTTTCAAAATATTATTTTGGTAATCGAATACTCGTAAAGATGAAAAACTATTCGAATACCCAAACATTCAGAATTATTGCTCTAAATAATCTTATTTATCATATTAATTATATCTAAGTAAAATAATATTCAGAATAAAAATATGTTTATACTGAATAAATAATAAAATTTCAGTGCATATAGTATCAACAACAATTCCTTTACAATTCTTGTCTTCATATTAACAATTTAATGTGTTAACTTAATTGAATTTATTCTTCAATTCTGATAACTTTAGTTGAGATACAGTAAGACACCGCTAACTCTGTTTCGATATAACGCGTTTTTTTTCGAATTCCTATATTTTTATTGTTTTACTTTGGCGTGGTTTTCAATCCGTTATTCTTACATAAATCCTAAATCGCAGGAATTCGTTGCATTGATATTCCTATGCTGTCTCACAGTGTGTTTGATATCAGTGCAGTGCAGTCCACATGAAAGTCTGCTGCAGTCAGAGTTCATATTTATGATCGGTCATCAATATTATTTTACAGTAATAAAAATAACATTTACCCCCATTTTAATTTAACCCCGAATGCTGCCACTTTAAACTATAGTTCCTTGAAGTTAGAACGTTACTCTTTCATCAATATGTTTTCATTGTTTACGCCTTACTGCAATCTGATTACTGCTTTTTGTTCTTAAAACTTTTTATTTCTAATTTTAAGAATTTTTTCAGGAATGATTTATGAGTACAAATCGATATTAGCAATAAAAAATGTCTATAATTAATGTAATACAATAGTAATAATACATGTTACAAAATTAAAATTTAAAAATTGGTTATGTACATATATTTTTATTCACTATCCTGTTTCACCTATCCTCACTATTTACGTGTTAAAAGGACCTCGTTTAACGCTGTTTCACTTAGCGCTTTGATAAAAAATGTCTATAATTAATGTAATACAATAGTAATAATACATGTTACAAAATTAAAATTTAAAAATTGGTTATGTACATATATTTTTATTCACTATCCTGTTTCACCTATCCTCACTATTTACGTGTTAAAATGACCTCGTTTAACGCTGTTTAACTTAGCGCTTTGTTTCCTTGGAAATATCTACTGCGTTAAACGGGGTTTTACTGTATGAAAATTTTCTTTAAAAATAATTCAATCTTATGTAATTCTGCTAGCGTTATAAAATAAATTCAATGTGATGGATGAAGTAAACTAAATATATCTGTTTTAATCAATTTTTGCAGTTTTTTAATGACAATTTGTAATTTATTCAAGCAAAATTTTCAAAATATTATTCCCCATCAGAATTCATAAAAAAAAGTTTTCTTGAATCATGAGTTATGCAGTGAAAGTAATGCAAATAATCATTTGTATGCAGTGAAACTACCTTTTAAGGTGAAGCGCCTTCATGATAGTTTCACTGTGTACAAACAATTACTTGCAGGTAAACTATATGCCAGATGCTCTTATATGAAAGTACAAATATAAATAATTTTATGCTTGCTTGGCACAATTTTGCTGTTTTTTTTATACAGATATATAATATGGATGAATGTTAAAAAAGCAGAGGAAAAAAATATCTTTGATCAGAAAATTTTACCTCTTGTTAAATAATGTCATGGCTTTTATCATAGAATGTTCTAACATTCGTTGAAACGGCTGAGCTTCTAATATGCTCGATCCCGTATTTAAACCAATTGTTCCATCATCAGTAATAATTATCTAGAAAATATTCAAAATAAAATTACACCATGTTTTCAATCAGAACTCATGATTTCTGATTGAAATCTTTTCTTCACTTTTTATCCTATTAATCGTAGAATAAAAATTGAAGAAAAGATTTATTTTTTAACTTTTTTTTCGTAGTCGACTTACCTGCATTCCACAATCGAACCATCTGTTGCCACCATTGATAAGTGGTCCACAGCCATGAATTAAATTATGCATATTTCGAGTAACGATGTCGAAATGAATATGCTCGCTAACTGATTTGTCCAAACACAGTACAAATAAAGCGCTTTGAATTGTTTCTAGTATCTGTTCGTTTTCTTCATTTATAAAAGATTCGATTAAAAATTAAACTTATAAATTAGATATAAGTGTCAATAGAATTTTATATATATATATATATGATAAATTGCATTTTTTTGATATAGTGATATCTTTACCTTTAAAAAGTCTTTGATATACGTCAGCCCAGGTATTTCTGTCTTGCGAAGTCAATACACCTATAGGTACACCTTCTTCCGTTTGTGCTACAATTATTTGTAATTGTTCTAAAATTTCTTCATTAGTTAAGAATGTTCCATCTTCGTTAAAGACATTCATTTGAAAAAACTATAAAAACAATAAAAGTTTATTTAATTAAAATCTAGTTTCATTATTATTATTATTATTATTGATTTATTTCCAATTCCAACCTTATTTCTCCTTGCAACTATCACATGACTAGAAGAATGAGTAAGGTCTCCGTAATGAATTAAATTATCACAATTTTTAAGTGGAATTTGAGTGGTGGAAAACAAAAGAAAATATTCGCTCATGTCCAATAATTTTCCTTGTAGTGAATCCGGTTTTACTTGATGGCTGGAAATAATGCAATCTTTAAATGTATAGAAATATATCAGAGTTGTTAGAAAAAAAATTACAAAGAATTTTTGATACTACAGATGTTAAATTTGTTATAAAGTGCACAACATTCAACTTTTTTTGCGAAAAAATTCAGGATGCACGAAATAATTTTTTATCAGACGTACTGATCACTTATATATATATCAGACGTACTGATCACTTATATTTCATAAATATACACTTGTAAACTGCTATTACATTCTGAGGTAGAGTTTATATATTTACGCCACTTTCCATCTTTACAACGAAATTTGTTACAAATGTGGTGAAAGTGGCAAAGATTTAATATTATCTAGAACATATTTTGTTATTAATATAGTAACATAAGAAAATTTATTAGTAGAATATTTTTTTCTTGTTTTTGTATTATTACCTAATTTTAATGAATATTAATTCTAATTAAGAGAGAGAGAAACTCCTTTTACTCACCAATCGATCATGTTTTTGAAGTCCAAAACGGAATGAACGATACACGAAATAAATCTGTTTTAACAAAATTTTTCTCTGTATTAAAATTAAAACAGAAGAAATAATTAACTGTTGAATAAAACTAACCTCAGTTGTTCTTCCTGTGATTCGAAATCTGTTTTTAGAATGAAAACTGAAGCGGTATTATACGGACTAATGGAACATCGTCGCGTTAACAACTGCCCTTTCACCCATCTATCTTCAATCTAGATTGCAATAAATATATAAATAAATGATTTAGCACTTTGATAATTTTAGCCTCAAAAATCATGAAGCAAACATCACCACATAAGCCCAAGCCTAAATCTGAATAGTAAACCTATTTAACAAGATAAGTTACATTGCTAAGTAGATTCAGATATTGCTCTATATAAGCCAACTAGATTCAGATATAGATCTCTGTCGAGATGGTCTGTACATGTGTAACAAAACAAAACTAAGAAAGGTGGAGTGGGGTAAGTGCACAGTGGTTTTTGCAAAGTTGGACTTTACACGCAAGTACTTTAATCTATCGTATAAATACAGTAAGACTAACGCTGATTCAATATAACTCGGTTTTTCCGAATTCTATATTTTTTATTGATTCATTTTGGCGCGATTTTTCAAACTGTTATACTCACATAAATCCGAAATCACACTAATTTATTGCTTTGATACTCCTATGCCGTCTCGCAATGCGTTTGATATCAGTTCAGTGCAGTACATACGAAAGTCTGCAGCCACTATTACAGAAATTATGGATCAGTTTATGTAAAATGAACTTCTATCAAAATTTGGATCAAAGGCAAGACGAAGTGTCATAGATATTGACAGTTGCTTGCTGAACGAAAGAGGAAAAGGTAAACGATTTTTCGTTACCTTTTCCTCTTTCGTTCAGCATGATTCTTAACGAATAAACAAAAAGTATCAAATGAGGAAGAACCTTCCTCATCACAAACAAATTATTTACTCGAATATTTTTGATTTTCATGAATGATTTATGAAAACAAATCGATATTAGCAATAAAAAATGTTTAAAATTAATGTAATATAATAGTAATAATACATGTTACAAAATTAAAAAAAGGTACATATTTTTTTTTATTTACTCTCCCGTTTCACCTATTCCCATTATTTACGTGTTAAGATGATCTATTTTAACTCTATTTCGTTTAGCGCTTGGTTTTCTTGGAACGTATCCCCGCGTTAAACGGGGTCTTAAGGCGCTGTATTCCACTTGTCTACTTTTGGCGGTAGCGGCAAAGCGACAGCGGCCGTTGCTATGGAAACAGTCCCACAATCCACCGCTTTAGCGACGAACCGCTAGATTTCAACATGTTGAAAATTTGACGCTATCGCTTAACTTTGCCGCTTTCAATATCCAATGAAAAGATAGTATTTGTATGACGATGGCTATGGTTATGTACAGTACGTATCGATGACACACGGTTGTTACCTGACAAATATAGACGACGTAGAAAGAAAAGAAATGATTATAGAAGAAGTAAGAAAAGGAAATATTTATACAATACTGTATGCAGGGAATATAGATACGATTTGATATTACCAATAAATTAGAATTAAATGCAATGCTTCATTGCATATTTCAGTAAATAGTTGAATATTACAAACATTATAAGTGCAATAGTTGGTAAAAAAGTAACTTGTATTTCGCGAACAAGAATTGAATTTATAATTTTATTCATCAAATTAGTAAGAAAATAATATCAATACTTAATAACGGCATAGAATTCGATCTTTTTGTCGATTCTAATAGTAACGATGCTACACGAAACAAGCATTTTCCGCCATTTTATTTGTTTACATATGAAAAATGTAACAACTCTTTGGATTGGTCTACGAGTCCGATTACGTTATTGGTCAATTTTTCACTACCGCTGCGATGCTTTTTATAGTGGAATTGGTTTGCCGTTAAGCGTCGACGGCTACCGTTGGCCGCTACCGCTGAAAGTAGACAAGTGGAATACAGCCTTTACTGTATTTAACGGTGTCATTAACATCGCATTGCGCAGCTATTACCGTATAATTCATCCTTGAAAATTTTAATTTCGCTACAAAATTGTACGAAATGTCAGCTACCCTGCATTTACCCCGAAACAGGGAAAGAGCGTACGTGCAAATTAAAAACGCTTTGAGTATAGTTACATATGCTAATTAGCAAGAGCAGAATTAGGAACAAATTTGCTATAAAATGCTTTTTACCGCATAAAGATAGGTTGTTTCGTTTTAGATCATGGGTGGGCAAACTTTTGGGAAAAAGGAACGTATTGCATCAATGAAATATAACCTTGGGCCGCACTTTCCCAGCGATCCCTATCCTTCACCATCTGAACCCCTTAACTGGTGTGAGTGTAGCCCGTAGTTGGAAGTGATCCTGCCCTTTAGTAATTTATCTGATTGGAAAGGAGAGTAAAAAAATAACAAAAAACTCCCAAAATACCGCCTTCATCTAATAACTGTCTGAAGTGATAAAATTCTCTTATAAAATTTTGTACCCAAAATAGAAAGATCTTAAGGGGTGCATTTGTTGACTAAGATATTATAAAAGAATGACATGTTAAAATTAAGCCAATTTTCTTAGTATATCAGCTTTCATTGGCTGTTATACGAATCATAGTTTGAATAATGTCAGTAGTCCGAAAAAAGTGAAACGCCATTTTCAGAAAAGCTCTGCAGAGTCGAAATTCTTTTAAATTATATATTAAAATTATAATTTAATCATTTTAAATTTGAAACAACAGTTAAAAAACCTACCTGTTTAGGAATTGCACAAATATTAAATATAAAAACCTTGAAATTACGAAAGGTATTGAGTTGATTGACTGACAAAATGATTTTATTTGATTTTGAATGTATTTTGCAACCGATTTCTTATGCAATGACGTTTATTCTGCTTAACGGTTAATCAAATCTATTTTTGTAAGAAATATTAGTCCCTAGATTTATAGAGTAGCGCATTCTGCCGCTAGAGGCCGCCAAATCGGCCATTTTATATCCTATTAGAGAGGGAGTCATTACGTTCACGGGCTTTCTGGTTATTTTTTTTAAGAACATGCCTTGTTGTAGTTCTGTAAATTGTTCAAATCGAACAGAAAAGGGTCATAGACTCTTTCCTTGGCCGCAGGGCAAAAGAAATTTAGAGATAAAAAGAAGTGATTAAAAATATTAGAAGGAAATCTTTTCCAAATACGATCTTCGTTTGCCAGGTAAGTAACTGCTGTATTTATAAATTAGAAAAGAAATATAGTATTATAGTTTACTTTCCATAAAGTTACCCGTGATTATTGCCAGGAATAATTTCTTTTAACTTTCTAAAACAATGCTAAATAAGAATCATTTTGAAACTAGAACTGTAACATCACTTCTCCGCCATTTCTCATACAGATTCATTACTAAAATCGCTAATGGGCGATAGGGAATCTGCTTCTATTTAATATAAATCTCAAATAATACAATTGCTTCGATTAGTGTAAATAAATCCCCGATAATTTTTTTATGTGTAAAGCCATTGGCCAATTTAGTGTTCAGGTAATGCTGTAACATGGCGATGAAGTGATATAAATAAAATACAACTGGAAATTTTTTAAGAATATTATCGCTTTATTATTTATAGTTTTTTACGTGGCTGTATTCCTGAAAGTTAGTACTTTATGATTGTTATAAGTATAGGTCAAAGATTTATTGTTAATTTATTTTTCAGAACCATTTCACTGATGATCAGTTTGAAAACAGTCGGAAAGATGGTAAGAAATTGCTACGGTGGAACACTATACCAATTATATTTGATCATCATTTAGAAAAATAAACATATTTATTAAATCACCCGAAATTAAGTATGTGTTTGTTAATTATAAAAAATAAATGATCAAACAAAATTTTATTTTTGTGCCTGTAAAAATTTACATAAGAAAATAAAATACTGTCGTTTAGTGGAAATAGTAAAAAGTAGTGTGTTAATTTCGTTACGAATAATGCGAGTTAAACATTTTTCATAAAACAATTATGCATTATTTAATATTCTTTGGCATATTTTTAAATTTCTAAATGCATTTTCTTTTCCTAACATGGTTGTATGAATGCGAGTTAAGTATTTCTGGCGAAAATTCTATAGTACCGTATGAGCAATTGTCCAGAAGGATATAAAATGGCGGCTGCAGGTCAAGGTGCTCTACTCCTATAAATCTAGGGACTCTAAGAAATATGACATCTGCAGTCTACCATATGAATTATTATTTACTACTTTTCTAGAAATTACATAAACTATATTGTTGAGATATGGAACAGATTTGATATTTTTTTGTATTCATTTTATTTATCGATAAAATTTTTAGCATTATAGCTATTAGTTGGAGGGCCACGTTAAGTTGTACCGAGGGCCGCGGTTTGCCCACTCCTGTTTTAGAGTTAACCTTTGTTAAAGAAACAAGGATTGATCTCTGAAGTATGAGAGCGGGTATACGTAGTGAAATAAAACAAAAATATAAAGTGATGTAAGTACACAAATTGCTTAATAACAATTTGTGTACTTATATCAATTTATATTTTTATTTCACTATATCCCCTCATATTATTTACTTTACATCACTTTTTATTTATTTATTTATTTTTCAAAGTAACTACGCACACAGTTTGTTATTTAATATAACAAAATGTTTTTATCAAATTAAAAAATGGCTTATACGAAAATTTTAATTGATATCTTTGCATTTATCAATCATCATCTCGACAACGTTCACATTCCGACATTTCTTTTGAATAATCGCCCCTGTTGTCTGACGTAGTTGCGAACCATGTTATTTTGAAGAAATAAAAGTTAATAAACCAATTAAATACAGAACACGAAATAATAAAATTGAACGTGTTATGTGGCAAGAAAAGTCTAAATACGCAATTCAATCTGCACTTGTCCCATGCAACAATATTTATGGTGCAAGAAAAAATTTAGTTTTTCTCAAAAAATTTTAAAATATCAATAAATATTGTTTATTTAATGTAAACTTTAATCAATAATCTACATACTTACCAAAAAATAGTTAATAATATGAAGTTATCCTAAGAATTATTGCACTTTTATCATACTATCAAAGTTGTGTATGCTGTTCGGATGGGACGCTTTTGTAAAGATCGATGTAAATATTAGAATCGCTTGAGTCATCGTGCGATACCTATGTCGATAAGCTGATATTAACTTGTAGTAGATTACTACAATATCAATTAGTAAAATTTCGCTTATCTTATAATAAAAAAATGCCTGTTAATGTACTTGCCCCAACTACGCTCTTATCCCACTCCACCTTATAGTATATTATGAAAAGATATTCATTAGTGTCTTTTATAATATAACCTAATAACTAATATTCAAAAATCTTTAATAAGAAAGAAAACTTTGAGTTATACCCAGTTATCTAGAGTACGATATTGTTCTTGTAAAATTGAATATAATTTCTCTCCAACTCCAGACTTTTCACCAAATTTATGTACGACCTAGAAAAGATAGAATATTGTTGATGAAATTTGTCTACTGATAGAATTTAGTTTATTTAATGATGTTTGATTTACCTTTTCTGTTATGCGGTATTCTTCTTCTGTGGTAAGAGGTCTAATAGCATCCAAATATTTTACCAACGAGCTTTTCAATGGAGGCAAAGGCTGTTTTGGTAAATCTTTTTGATGGGCAGTCATCGGACCTTTGCTGTAATTCGGTATTGCGTGCTGTGACCAGAATAGCGATCTATCAATATTATTCATTTTTAAAATGTCATTAATGTTTTGCTCCAACAAATTCTTTTTTAAGTACTTTAAAGATGAAATTTAGGAGCTATTTTAATATATATATATATGTGCCGTCTACAAAAAAATATTATTTAACCAATAGAGTAAACTTGAATTAAGAAATCAAATATTTTATTGATATTT
>AYEL01028126.1:0-27481 GCA_000484575.1 Olivierus martensii | reverse complement strand
TGTGAGAGTAACTCTGTATAGAGGAGTATTAATAGCTTATTCTTTGTTAGTAGCCTATTCTAATTTAACTCTTTAGGACATAATTTATTTTTATTATTTAATCAAGAAAATAAAATCTTAAAATCGTGTTTACAACAAATAGGTTAAATGAAGCATGTACGAGTACAAAGTTAGGCCCTATTCCAAAACAAAAGTTAAAATAGATTATACATTTATTTTATTTTCGGGAGATATTGTGGTGCACAGTATAAATGACACTTTCTTCATTTTGGCTCTTACCTTTGCCTCAATCAAAAATTTTGAAGATTCTTCTTACTGAAAGCAAATATTGCCTAGGTATCTATCTCGATACATTAAGGCTGCTATTTTGTTTTTGTTTATACATTTTGCTGAATCATCGTCTATGCCGGTCATTTGAATATATTTTAAAATTTCAACATTACTAAAACTAATTAAATACATTGGGTTATCTAATAAAGAATAGATTTTGATCTCGGTAACCATTCCTTTATACTGAAGCACTACTGTTTACCTTCTTGCACGTGACTTCTATAGTCTCGACACCAAAGACTGCACAAACCTCATTGTATGGGATGAAAAAATGACCTTTACTAACAAAGTTTTAAGTTAATCATTTTTTTATGAATAATATAGGCCTATTTTTTTAAACTTTTTTTATTGTCTATGAAAGTATCAAATGAACTTTAAGGAAGGATTCTAGTTGAGCCATAGCATGCGAATCTATACATTAGAAAACTGAACCATCGACTAATTGAATCGCCGCCCATCGACTGATGTATAAAATACGAATTGACAATTCCATGTATTAAAGATTCATTCCAAAACTATCTGGGCTATCAATATGTTTTTATTAGAATCTATCATATAATCAAAAAGTATGAATATAATTTCGAGTCGACGGTCGCTTCTCATATATCCGCGTGCTATGGCTCAATTAGAATCTTTTAAGTGATGATAATGGAAATACTGTATATAAATAGGATTCATGCTAATTATCGGAGTTTTAATTAGTTTTATTTTCATATTATTGCATCGTTATATAATTTATTAAATTGATCATCTGATCTATTAAAATTGGCTTTATTGTTAGTTAGTATGACTTACCTTTTCAATGTTTTCTTTGTGTTTACTAAGCAAATCGAGATGTAACGGAATCGAAACTTTAACGATTCTATGTAAAGCAATTTGCAATCTTTTCAAAGGTTGTTTATTTTCAATTACATCAACTTCGCATTCAGAATTGTGACGCATGGATTGATCCATTTTGTTTCTAATTATTTAATCACACATATTGATGTTATGAAAACAGAATCCTTCCATATAACTTTCGACAACAGGCAATGACGCAATGTTTAGCTTTCGCGACGTCTATTGGATAAAAATCGAACTAAATATTTATAATATATTGTACAATACAATAGTATCTATACAATACAGCACCTTAGTACTGTTACATTTAAAATTTATTTTAAAATACGTTTTAGTAATTACGTGTTATTTTAATTATTAATAGCATATATTATTTATTATTGCTTGAAGTTGATAAAATGAAAATATAATATTTTGAGAATATACGGAAGTGTGTTCTGCGGTTTAGTAAAGATGATATCCATATTGAAACAAATCATAATGTCACTTTCAAGCATTGGTATGATTAATAAAAAATATATTTTAGCAAAATATTTTGCCTTTGTTTCCAAACTATTCAGTTACTTCTAAAAAGAATCATTTAAAATTATTCAAAGTTTTAGAGTATTTCTGACATGTAATCCCAGTACACACATTTTGAAAAATCCTTCAGAGCAACGCTTCTAACAAAAGTGATACTCACTTGTAAGTCTGCGGACTTTCAATAAAAAAAATTTGTTTTAAGAAGTATCACATTAATATGCCAGATATCTATACTGTAGCACCACAATTCATGGATTACGTTCCCATCAACGAACATAGAACTACATCGGTCTCTGCTGTGCTGGGAAAAATTTACCGATCAATCATATTAGTTTGAGCAGCGCTACCTTAGAGAATTTCTGATTTAATCCACATTTCAATAATGATAATACTGTATATGTAAATTCTGCGACCGATAGTATTTAGACTAATTATGATATCGTATATTATTTAGGTTAAGTTAGTTATATTAAGCCGCCATATCCTCATGGGATATTCTGTATCTGGCGGCGGTCACTTATAGAGTCCATCACAGGCTGACCAGCACCCATGATGGGGTCAACCGGATGGTTAAAGGATGGGATTCAACGGCCAGGCCCGGACCCGGACCGTCCTGAAAAATTGGAGGTGTGGGGACCCGGATTCCTCTGGCGGCCGGATGGCCGAGTGGTAACGCGTTGACGTGCCACGCTGGAGGACTCGGGTTCGCGTCCCGGGTCTGGTCCCGGATTTTTTCGGGGTGCTGGGCCCGGCCCGGTGATCCCCGTCCTTCACTATCCGGCCCCCCTCCACGGGTGTGGTGCAACCCATGGTTGGAACTGGCCCCGCCCCTTAGTAATCTCCCTGATTGGAAAGGGGACGTAAAATATGCAAAAAAAAAACAAAAAACCCTGGATTCCTCAAGATGATTTCAGAATAATATACGTTGGCCACCCCCCTTAGTAATCTCCCTGATTGGAAAGGGGGCGTAAAATATGCAAAAAAAAAACAAAAAAACCCTGGATTCCTCATTCCTTTGATTTCAGAATAATATACGTTGGCCATCCGGCCGACGTATATTATTTAGAAATCATTTTGATCAGTAACGGGTGAACAGAGCCGGCGGAAGGCGGTAAGCAAGGTATGAGGACGCCATAACGGTGCAAAATTAAGAATACATTTTTGTTATGTTTCGAATATTAATTAATGCGACTTGATTCATTATTTCTACAAAATAAGGAAATATAAACATATTAACATAAACAACTAATAACTTCTTGAAATGCGATTTGTCAATTATAATTTCCTATGGTTTATTTTTCTCTTATGTTATTCTCAGTTATGTCTTCTTACACTGGGTTTACACGATACATATTTCACATCACGTTACTATGTGATGCGAAAATGGAACATTCCGTTTGACTGTTACTATATTCTATATATATATATACCAACGTACTACAACGTATATAAAATCATGTAGAATTTGTTTTCTTTATTGAGGGAGGGGCGCCAATTATTGTTTTGCATAAGGGCACTGACGAACCTTCCTCCAGCCCTGCGGGTGAATACATATATCGAAAATAGTATTAGTATGAAAATTTGTGGAAT
This sequence comes from Olivierus martensii, assembly GCA_000484575.1. Taxonomy (NCBI): domain Eukaryota; kingdom Metazoa; phylum Arthropoda; class Arachnida; order Scorpiones; family Buthidae; genus Olivierus; species Olivierus martensii. Next base: position 24,199 of record AYEL01028126.1, on the reverse strand, counting down.
CGAATGTAAATATCATTTATTACATATAGTATAATTTATATACTGTACATATAATTGACTCCCACTATAACGGGAGAGATACATTCCAGTTTATATGAATCTGTGTTAAATGAACCAAATAAAATTATACATGAATCAAATATCAAAACATCGAAAATTTGAATGATATTTGGATTTATTGCAATTAGAATTTAGAACTCATCAGAACACCAAATTATTCATATTGCAATTAGATTGTGAAAATGCCAAATTTATTTACTGTGTTATACGAGCCTGTTTCATCTTGTTATATGAACATTGCCATTGCGGCAATTTTTTGTGGCATTATACGAATCAAAATTATATAAGTATCATGTTATACAGGGATTTATTACATATATTTTTAAGATCTGCTCGTAATATTTGCGAAAATTATCTATTATCTCGTTATGCCAGTTCATCAACTCTAACTCCATTGCACAGATTTTGATGAAATTTCGCATTTGATTATTTGAAGAAACTTATCAAACAAATTTGATTTTGATTCAAATCGAATTATTATAACTAGTCTTGGGGTAAGAGTGCGATTTAGATCATTTGTTCTCATAATTCACAAAAAGTAACGCATGAACTAAGCATGCTGATATCATTATTACACCCACAGGATTCAAAGGAATTGTGATATAACAAAAATGTTATGCCCTAATGTCATACTTATGAATATCAATATAGTGATTGACAATTGATGATTGTATAAATATTTAAATAATTTCATAAGAATATTAATGAACGATTACCGTAATAATTGTCCTATATTAAGAAATTAATTCTACTGTTTCGCAAGTGCATTTATTAATAGAATTTCAATAATTGAAAAATAACTCTTATAATATATTTTTTTAAATATCGGCGTAATAACTTTCAATATGCGTAACGTATACACAAAACATATTTTGGTAATCAACATGCAAAAATTACAGTTAAAACCATTTAAAATAATGCTACTTAAAATAAATGATTTCATATATACAGATATATTCTGTTGCAAGAAAAGGCCCCCCAAAAAATAGAGTAAGAACTGCGAAACTCGGTACACAAATGCCTTTCAGCTAGGTATAAAAATGGTCAAAATTTCTTCGCCAATTAATGCATAGGGTGTTTTGAGAGCGCATCAGAAGGGTGAATCTGCGGCCCATATAAGGAATTGCATTTGTAAGAAAACATATATTTGACTAAGTTTGCTGCTTCATTTCGTTAAGTAGTTTGTCAAAATGTTACTACATATCCATCAGCAGTATGAGCAATTGAGGAAATTTGAGAGATGCCGCTTTAATATCATTACATCAAACCTGTGTCGATTTTTTTGCAACAGGGTTTATTTTGCATAGCATTGCTAAATTTAATAAATGCATTGCATAGATATTGCTTTTTTAGTTCTTCAATTGTATAATGTTTCCGTTATAAAGCTTTGATTGTTCTTCATTACGCTACAATTTAACTTCCGTTTCTCTAGTAAAAACAAGATTACTTTGTGAGTTACGCTTTCATTGAATCTGATTTGAAAATTGTATCTCGCAGGCAAATGTTCATTACTGAACATTTATTAAAAACTGCAATAATTTTAATTGTCCATTACGATTTATCGATGGATTTATATATTCCTGAAAAGGAAACGCATCATGAAAATCATGATAGATAACGCCACTTTTGACGCAATCTACAATATATATTGCAGACATTTTTTAATGATTTCGTATATAAATCAAACATTTATATTTTACTTTACATTTAAAATTTTAATTTTTTGTAAAAACAAGATATTTTTATTATTATCTCCACAAAGAATATTTAAATTTCCAAAATAATTCAAATAATTATTATTTAGTTAAATTTTGAAAATATTTTAAATAAAGGATACGATAGACAAATCTAACTGGTAAACATCAATTGATATCAAGATTGATATCTGATATCAACTATTGGCGCCATCTATGAGCCCATTTATTTATTTTCCAATTATAATCATATTGTATCGATTAATTTCATTCGGGTAATAGCGCTAAATTAATTGCATTAAAAATTAAAAATCAAACAAAATATTAAAAATAAAAATGCAAAAATATTTTATCAAATACTAACATCTAAGCTTTTTTTTTATTAAAAATGTATTCAGAGTTATGCTTTTAGTTTTATATTGAGTTATAAACTTGTAATGAATTAAAAAAAATTATAACTACATATCGTAGATTAAAATGAATTAAACGGTCTTAAAATTAATTAAATAATTTATTGCTAATCACTTCTTAAATTTATATTTCATTTAATGAATAAATAACTTTCGTTAATTCGTACGTTTTAATATTGCAATTACAAGTTAATTAATAGCTTGCGCAAATAAATATGGCAAACTTTTTATAATTATTTATGAAAATAATATTTAAATCGATACATATGATATAATTTTATCAAGTATTTTATGATATTATATCATATCTGGGGAATCCACAGACTTACCTCCGATATTCTTTTATTTATTATTATTGAGATTATCTGTAAATTCATTCAATATAAATTATAAAATTACACTGTAAACTTTTTATTAATGCTTCATTCTTTTAAATTTTGGCTTTTATTTTTATGAAATAATTATATAAAAGTAATTTCTCTCAGATCAAACTTCTCAGATGTAGTTTTAGGCGAAAAAAAATTTGACAAAGTTACATCTTCTCCAAATTGTATAATGATATTCTACAGAATTTTATATTTTTTATAGCATTTACTGAGTGTTTAACAAACTATTAATATTATAGCCTTGTAAAATAAATAAAATAAATAATTAATTAATTCTATTAATTTGTCATCACATAGAAATTCCTATCCAGAAGAGAAAATCAAACTATCTATGATAAGTACCAAATAATTTTAAAGAATTTAAGAAATAATTTCATTCATCTTTCATGCAATAATTTTATTATACTATATATATAGTATACATGTTGTATTTCAATGCAAAATATATATATATATTTTACTTTGAAATACAATATAATCATTCTAACTTGCGCTATTTTGTTCTTATATTATTTTTTAATAAAAAAAATAAGAAGAATAATGATTATTCTTTACATAAAAATTAGAAATAAATATAAACAAATTTTATTTTTATAAGCAGTAATAAATCTACTTTTTTATAGTTTACAAAAATGATACTTTCATCCAAATATAATATTAAAATCTACTATAAATTTTTTCTTACAAAATAACACGTTAAAAAATAAAATAAGTCATGTTTAACATTAATGCAGTATTTGTTAAACAAATAAATCGTATAGAAACTTATACAATCATTATCTATATTAAAAACGAAAAACAAAAACATATAGACTCTTACAAGCGCAGAAAATCAATAAATGAGATAAAAATAACTGAAATGTTATTGTTGATCGTTTCGACTATTAAAATATGCCGATAAGTTCACTGCAGAATATTAATGATATGTAAATGAGAATAAATGCATTTATTTATTATACAATATAGTATTGATTATTATATCATAAAGCATACTGCACTATTTACTTCCAGGTTATTGAGTAGCATAACAGAATTTCAGATAAAAAATATATATATATTATTGATATATGATTTTTCGTACGTTAAATATATCAATGAATATTTTTTACCATGATAATTTTTTATAATTTCCCTATATTGCATGCTTAATACACGTGTAAGTCAATAGCGACATCTTGTGTTACAAAAATATTTAAAGAATACCCGTTTAATAAGTTATTTCTACACTAGTAATATACGAGATATGTGTATTAAATAGCATAATGAAAACAAATTAAACTTTTATAAAGTTCTATTAAAAGACGGTAATTGTTTATGTTACGAATTTTTATTCCACCATTTAAAAATCACTACATTAATTTTAAACTGCGTGTGTGTATATATTTATATACATATAGATTTACAAACATTTTTTTTCATAAACAGAAAATTGTTTAAAATAAATTCATTTCGAAAAATTGTATTAAATTTATCAATAAACGATTCTGAGATTAATTCAGATTATTAAAAAGTTATACATTCGATCAAACAGCATTGGGAAAATTTAATGTTTTACATATTTATTCAATTAAAAAAATTACAGATTTTTTTTGTATATCATTAAATTTGAAACTAAATTATGATGTAATTTAATTTTTTAGTAAATTAAATTTAAATAATATTAAGAAATTTTAGAATTTTATATAGAGTAGTAGGTAAAAATTAAAAATCTATACGAAAGTAGCGCAAATTTTATATTCTTAATTTAAAAATATATATACTGTATATTAATTGCACGAAACTATGATGATACTCTTCTCGTTAAAGAAATTAAAATCACTTAAAAATATATTATTAATTAATAAACTAATTAAATCACATAAATCAATTAAATTTAGATTCCTTTATGCAATATGAAAATTAAAATTTATCAGTAATGTAAAACTTAATGAAAATTAGTGAAATAAAAACCATCCCCCTTCATTAATTCGCATAAAATTCATAGCTTATGAGATCTAAAATTTATTCTGAAAAAAATAATTATTAGCAATAAGCTTGAAAAAGATGATACAATGATGCAGCGAAAGAATTTATTGCTGCAAAAATATCAGAGAGAAATCAGTAGAACACGCCTATCTATTCATTATGCAAAATTATATCAATGTATGTTCATCTTAGTAACGGGAATTTAATATAAGTTACAATACATAAAAACATATTTAAGTAGGCCTTATAGGCAATAAAATAAATATTAATTTAAACTAATAGATTAAACAACAACAGTGACAAAACTGTATACGAATTTTATTAACCTTGAATTTAATAATGTAGAATGAAATTCAATGTTATGGAGTAAGATATCATATATACCGTGTTTGTGATGTAAAACCAAACAAATTCATTATTTAGACTTATACTGAGATTGTATAAGTGAAATATATGACTAGAAGTTCGCTAGATCCAAAGCAGATTATATTTAAAGTCGTCGCTAGATTCACGAAGTGTGTGCCAATTATCTATATATATTTAGTAATGCTTGCTTGCTTATTGATTTTTTTTTTCTGCTCACGAAAACATCGTTGTTCATGATTTAATAAATTTGCAAGATTTAACGCATTCACTATGCAACATTTATAATTTTGTTCATACTAACAGTACTGTAACAAAACTAAATATATTTTTATTTATGTTTGTAATCTGTTATTCTTGCTCACGAAAACATCGTTGTTCATGATTTAATAAATTTGCAAGATTTAACGCATTCACTGTGCAACATTTATAATTTTGTTCATACTAATAGTACTGTAACAGAACTAAATATATTTTTATTTATGTTTGTAATCTGTTATTCTAAAATAGAGGTGGGCAACCTCCGGCCCGCAGGCCACATTATTTTATTATATTTAATACCAACGCTATGTATACTTACATATCTGTACCTTCTCTTTTTTAAATAAATACTATTATTATCAATTGTTTTTGTTTTAGCCCGTGGCCCACCATAAATTTTTCTATACGGCTCTTTATAAAAAATAGGTTGTCTACTCCTGTTCTAAAACATAAAAAGAGCGGATAGTTTCTTGCAATTTAATTACTTAGTATAAAAAATTAAAAAAAAAAAAAAAAACTTTTACTTAAGTGTGATGATTATTTGACAACTTAAAACCAAATATAATACGATATAAAGAGAAAAAGTGTCTCTCTTAGGCCATAAATCTGTAAAAGAAAAAATCAATCTAAAAAAAGAAAGCGCTTTATATTCTCATAAATAATTAGCAAACTACGTTTATTTATTATTTAAAACTTATTTAATGTTTTTTTAAAAAAACGCATTCCTATAGTAAACCCTTGCATAATTATTACAAATATTAGTAGGATTACGTGACTGCATAGTATGTCATCTGCAACACATATGATGACCGTGACCCGATTACGTTTGTCTGCAGAAGGTCATTCGTAGTCCTATTAAACATTCGCACGGTGATGACGGTTTTGGACCCTCCTTCTCGCGCTCTCTTCGTCATGATGCGTCACTGGTACGTCATAACACGTGATAACTATCACGTAAATGGTGGCTAAAATTACACAAATTCCTGCATTCGATTTTTGGCTGTCTGCTGAAAGTCACGTAACGGTTTAAAAAAATACACACGTAATTTTGTAGCAAATAAAAAGTACTGTTACATAAATAAAAATATTTTATGACTTTTTTTTATTATTATTATATAATCGAGATTTACTACGTTTAATGATAATTTTTAATTACGTTTCTTAAAAACTTCCTAAATGCTGCAACGGTGTTTTAATGTCGGTAATTGCGTTTTGGAAAAAAATGATGTTGCGAATAAACAAATTATTTAAAAAAATTAATGTATTAAAATAAAAATTTAATATTGCAATAACAGTTTATTAATAAAATTTTTTTGATGTCAAAACTGGAAAATATCAGTTTGCTTTTGCGCCATTGGAAAAAACGAAAATTATTCGTAAACAACTAATAGCGTTAGAAAAGAGAGTAAATAAATTTCCATTTTTAGTTTAGCTAGTCATTAAAATAGTCACATAATAGATCTAACATTAGCCGCTTTAGTCTTTCTTTAACATCATCAAATCTAAAAGTGCTTTCACACTTCGCTTTTGACGTCACTATTCTGCAAACTAGTGACGTCGTGTTACGTCGTGAACGACAGAGTTACCTAGGTAACAACATACTTGATGACGTTTATATGGATGCGGTAAGATGGTCTATTTTTCGCTTGGTCTCTTTTCTCGCAAACTGCCAAAGGTATAAATAGCTCGGAGTAACAAATATTAGTTCTTCACATCAACTGTTGGTAGTGAACAAGAAGCACACAATTCTACTCTAGCTTTTAAGTTCTTCGTTTTTGTAAATCTCTGAAAACTCGTATAACATGGATATATGTGCGTGTATTATAATTGCAATGGATAATTTTAGGCAGATAATATGCGATACAACTTCTATAACGATCAAGGTAAGTTTTAACAGGATTTTATCCGAAAGAGAGAAAAAAATGAGTGAAAAATTATCACGAAATAACTACCATACTAATAATCTATTAAAACTGACCTTCAACTATCAAACTTTCTATTAACACACCCAAAATCCACCCAAACATTTGTCTAACGTGCACGGTTATTTTAGAATTTTATATCATTAACAATCCATTTCCTCATTGATGAATAAAATAACTGTCCTGCAGAAACTAATAATAAATAATTAACACTCTAATATTAATATTTAATAATTAAAAAAGATTTTTTGTTTCTATATTTAAACGCGTTAAAAATTTAAGGAAAGTTTTATTTAGATGTTTCCTTTTAAAACATTTTTCTCTTTTAAGGAACTAATATTATAAATTATCAAAAGTATTATTATTTTCTTTATCCATTTGTATCTATAATAATCGTCGGTGACGTCATTGCGATTTACGTGACGTCGTAATGGAAATAATCGTTATTCTTTAAACGATTTGTTTCTAACGCTTCTGTAGAGATTTCATTGAATCGGGTGCACATCTCCATCGATCGATATAGTTATCTTTAGTGTATGGGCTGCTCGCGTGACGTCACGGCTACCCGGGCTGTGATGACATCACGTAGGTGACCGAGCTGTTGGAATTCCCAGTCACGTGACCGGCGTTCTCTTTGAATTTATAGCTTGATCTATTTTAAATCAACCGATTTTTTTCTTCTCTATTCCTTCCTTTTCTTCTTTCTGGAAAAATTATTTTCGAAAGAATTAAACACGAAAAACTGTTTAAAATTAATAAATATTTTTTTAAATTAATGTTTTAAAACGTAAAGATGTTTACTATTTATTCCCTTTTAGACGTCACGAAAATTCGCATTTTTTAATTTTTTTTCGTAGTAGGAAAAAAATCGTAACAATGAAACGTCTTCTGATAGTTTATTCATTCAATTTAAAGAAAGGTAGATGCGCAGAGTGGGTCAATGACACGGCATAAGAGATTCAGGATAGCGATTTCCTCTAGAAGATGCAGTTTTCTGATCAAAATAGGGAAGTTAGCAGTTGGATAGTTATCAAAGGAGCGTTTTTTTTAATATCGCCTTCAGCTACGAGTAAAAAAAACGCCCTTTAGGAATTTTTCTACTCACACAAATGTAGGTAGAGAATCGTGATTTATCGCGAATATAACTTAGCTCCTTAATAGAAAACAATTAAAAAAGAATATTCTAGCCATGTTAACACAAAATCGATTTTTTAAGCACACAGACCATAGCATTTAAAAACAATGTTGTTTAAATAGTAACATTAAATTTTAATTTTTACAAAAAAAAAAAAATTATGCAAATAAATCATCACACAGATTCGTTCGTAGCCAATATTAAGATCAGCACAATGAGTGAAGCTTTTGATCCGAACAGATAGGACGAGTTGGTGTGACGTCACAGAAACTGTTGTCGATAATTCCGATATCGTTGTCATGACAACTTATACTAGTAAAACGTTTATTAACCTAATATGGTGATTAAAATATTTTACTGGACTTTATCCAATATACTCGATTTTTTTTTAATACGAACACGTCCGAAAAGAAACGTTATTAGGCTCTCTAGTTTAACATGATTTATCTATAATAGACCAATTTAATATTAAAAGAAAAAAAAAATATGTCTCGAGATAAAAATAGCACTACTGCTAACTGCTCGAACGAAAGTATATTAATAAAAATACTATTTTTATCCGCAAGAAAATAGGAAATATCTGCCTAAAAATGTAATTAAGAATGATGACGTATCGTTTATATTTATTCGCATACGATAATTAATAAAAATTAAATAATATTTAGCTGTTTATTGTTTTTATAATGCATTAACTGTTATTAATAAAACCGATACTTCCTTAATCTCATAGGAAATAGTTGAGATAAGTAATTTCCTTCACTTTAAAAATAGAACTACCGCTTTTATTCTGGTTGGAAAGAAAGGAAGAAAAAAAATTCGAATAAAAAATTAATTTTTTAAGTATAACATCATATGTATATAATATATATATATAGATTAAAATGTATAATATTCGTATAATAAAAATCTTTAAACTTTTTAGTGTAAATAATAGCACGTAATATAGTCTAAACAATTAATACAACTTACACGAATTCGTGTATTATCGATTGCGACCGCTATTACGTCACGCAAAATATCCGCATCATTTTAATCATCATACATCTTTCTGGGTTCATAAAAATTTTATAAAATTTATTAAATTACAAAAAGAAATAATAATCTAGACAAAATGTGCTGCAATGTTTTACGTAGTATCTAGATGTTATTGCCCCGATTGGTAACGTTATATCTCAGACGTGACTGTCATCCTGCAAGAGACAAGGACAAAAAAAAAAGTTTACAGGACACATACTGACCTCGATGACGTTTATACATTCTTAATGATGCCATTAGCTCATCAATGAGATGGAAAGAAAGGTAGTGGACATTGGTGACGTATCCGTCTGTGCCACACCTGGCACATACGTTCCTGACGTCAATGACTGCGTCACTGACGTCATATGCCCGTGATGTCACGGATACAGATGGAGCTACTACTGCTGATCCATAGCCCAAGTACACGTCATCTTGCGGTGACGTCAAAATGAGGTAGTATTTCCATGTCCGGGACTAAAAATGTTCCTTTCTATAGAATTAAACAAATAAATACGAACAAATATTAGAAATATATTTTAATAGTTATAAAAACTTATTATTAGCTTACAAATTTTTATCTTTAATTTCTTTTATTTTTTGTGGATAATTTTGTTGTTTAATTTTTATATGTAATACTTTCGTGTTAGGCTGCAATATATAAAGGAAAAGAATGAAACACAGGGGAAAATTTATATATCTTTCGTGCCCGTTCCGTACATTCGACGGTTTCCGCATTTTAACTATTTCTGAGAATCGCTGTTAATATAATATTTCGAATTTAAAAATAAAAAAAAAATTGCTTTCCGTTTAATATATTATTTACGATATGTAAAAATTCACTTGCATAGTTTTTATTACCAAAGAAGAATAATTCAAAAAAAAAAATCTATATAAATTTATGTTATGTTTATAATTAGTTATGATACAGCTATTATTATACTTTGAAAAAAATATTTTTCTAACTTGAATTCTAGAATCGTTGCCAAAATTCTAGATATTAACAGAAGACTTTTCTAAATATGAGTCTAGATAAAGAATGAACATAAGTTTTTATCCATTTATTTTATTTTCTTTTATTTTTTTCAGTTTTCTCGCGCTCTTCTTTTCTCTCTTGGCATAAATTCAAACAGATATGAATGATGCTTTTATTTGATATAGTTTTTTTATTCCGTGATTCGAGTATTTTTTTTTTTGGTGCAAAACTTTAAAAATTTATATTTATCCAAAAATCCAAAGCGAAAAAAATTTTATGAAAGAATCTAATAATGAGCTGGATCTAGAAATATCGCGAACATGTTTATCCCACCAATCACTCTTTGTAAAGAGATTTCTCTGCTTTACGTCATCGCTGCAGTTATCCAATGTCAGCTGTTATAGTTCTGACGTCATTGTTAATGTGTATATGTTGACAAACCCCGGACTGCTACTCAAAACTTTACATTGCTTAGTGCGGAAAGTAGGCCAGGTCACTATTACAGACATTATCTAAATTCTTAACTCGCACTTCGTTATGCAGTGCTATTTTTCCACTTCTGCTTTAAGTTTGTCCTGCGCTATTATCTCCGCATTTAAAAAAAATTAACATCAAAAATAATATATATTAAAATGAAGGTTTAGTAATTTTCTTCCATCTACTAAATTATCCAAACAAAATCTAGTTCACAAAGAAGAAAAACTTTTTCTGAATTTTTCTTTTATGCTGGGAAACAGGTGTAAGAAAAAAAAATTGTACAATCAACTAGAATTGGCACATTCGATCCTGTAGCCAAATGTGGAGAAAAGGATATCCACAGACAGTTTTTATAAATAGTGGCGACTATTTTAGTACGACCGTCGCATACTAAGATTATATATATAGTGTACGTTGAACTGCTATGATAGTTGAAGGAGTATAGCCAAAGATTTTTGACTCATACATGAATATGATTCATCCCACTGTACAAAATATGCTCCGAATTCCTTTCTTCCTTTTCTTATCGTTGGTACAGGTGTAACAGCTAAATTTTTGACTCTCTCCCAAAAGAAATACACGAAAAATTATATCTCTAGAACAATACTAGGCTATAAATTTCTTTAATTAGGTTATATGTTAATATCTAGTTTTGATAGAAAAAAAAATATATATATATATATGTATATAAATTTGATACAGTTATTATGTTTTTATCAAAATATCATACTGAAAAACAGATGAAAAATTATTTTATGCAGTATATTTTAAATTCTTAAACAAAATTTTTAAATAGTTCCAGAACTCATCTAACTTTTATTATTTCTAGAACCTAAAACCTAGTTTTTATTCGTTGCATATACTTACATAAATATTTTTTTATCACATTTTAAGTTTTAAAATTCTATTTTATACCAGTTTATAGGCCTTTAACTTTTATTTAAATAATCATATGATTTTCTTATATTTATATACATATTATTAAAAATTAAAATATATATATAGCTATATAGATTATATGTTTTGAAAGATGAAATCGTAGCTATATTTATTTTCATACAATTTTTTGGAAGATTACTAAACATCCGGAATTGCGGATATGAAAAACCGAAAAATAAATTTAAACTCGTCATAAAATCAGTGACGTCCCATTTTGTGTAATTCCACCTACGAATTAATAAAAATACGAAGAAACATCACTATATACACGGGTTATTCCCGATTCTCAACCTCCTGTTGGGTGAAGGTTAAGAATTATTGTACTCCGCCACAACCTTGGCACGACTCCAGTATACATTTACCTGTCTGTCCAGGTAGGGGGAGGTGTACAACAGTTTTGAATTGCCTATACACATTAGCTATAAGGAATTTCCCGTCTGAAGTTATGGATTTTCCGGTATAGATTATAAAGATTGATTGATCTCAACGTTCGATCTCGGTATATTCCTGGTGGTGGGTGTGGTTTTTGACCATGATTTAGGGCGAGGCTAATGCGATCGGTAATGAAGTCTGACTTTTGATGCTTGCAATGAATGATTTGTTAATTTATAAAGAGCATTTAATGTGTTGTAAACTTTTTCGCTTTTAAGAACACAGTATAGTTTATATAAACTGTATATATATGTGTATACGTGTGTATAATTTTAGCTTACTTTAATTTAGATAAGTGAGAAATCAGCTTTAAACTTGGCACAATTCTTTAATTAATCGTCGTAACGTGCCATTGTGTCAAAATGGATTTGGTTTCCAGTCAAATTTCTTTTCTTTTTTGTTTTTTTTGCCGATGGTTATTATACATAAAATTTATATATATATATTTATTTATTACGGATTTTTTAAATATGTAAAAAAATAATCAACACTCGACTGTCATCTGAATAATAAGTTGTGAATAGTTGAGAAATTCCAGAAGAGGGCCGGACTCTCACCTTGACGTAAAACCCCGTGCCAACTGGAATGTTCCCAGCAACCAAGTAAGGAAAGCTTCGCCCCTCCCATGATAATCCAGTCACGTCGGCCGTACCAGCTGATTTACAAGCCACATCAAAATTATATGGCCGAGCCTATGCGTGTTTGATCAATACCGTTGCCCCTGGTTACAGACTGCTGACATTGTGACGTCATACTGTATGGATATCGGTTATGACGTGGAAACGGGCGTCGACCAATAAAAGTACGGGACTACCGACCACTACCAGTTGATTGGCTGTCGAGTCTGTGACAGACTTCGACTTACGTCACAGCCGGCTGCTGACGTCACAGAGAGCCACTTTTCCCCGGGAATACGTTAACAAGAAGCTTGGGTCGAAATATATACACAGACGCGGTGTATTTTGATGTAATAGAAGCAGAGAGTGAAGTTGAGTGAGGACCGGAGACTTGTAGCGGATGTATAGTTTATGTGTCAGCAATCTTTCCGATCTCCAGTGTTATCAGACCATACCATCGGACACCGAGCTTATATCGAAGTCTCCACATTTACTGGTCGCATCCACAGGTTGGTGTTAGCCACGTGCTATCCAAGTCCACGGCAGAGCAATACATCAGTGATGTGCTTTATTTGTGAGGGTGTTCGGTTATAGTACAGTAAAATTCGCATGTCGTTAACGAAATTTGGTGGTGCTTGTTTTAACAGCGGACTCTTTACTTGTCAACAATTGGTTGAAAAAGTGAGTATTACGGAAAATTTTTAATATTATATTTTATTTTTCATTTCATTTAAGATTTTTTTTTGTTAGTTAATTATAAATTCCTTATCTGAAGTGTTGCTCTGCTTTGAACTTGCGGAATTTAAATTTTTTTTTTCGAACGGATATTCGATTTCGAACGATGCTTTCGATCTAGACACCGAGCGTACGAAATATCGAAGGTATTAATGTGTTCTGTGCTGATTTCCTATAAGTAGATCCTTCCATTGAACCGAATCTGTAGTCGCACGTGTTTTGCTGACGTCACCGGGTTGGGATGTATACGTGTTTCGTGTGACGTTGCAGGCGGCTTTGACGTCAAAGGAGGAGAGACTTTTCTAATCGATATAGACGTTGGTGTTCTATTCTTGACGCACAGTAACCACTTTTAGGAAGGTATTACGATTGTATCCGCTAACTGGATGACGTTGAAAGGCGACGAAGAGAACGTTTACCTGAGATTTGCACTGACGTCATACAACCGACAGAAATTTATCTTTGACGATATTTCGTGCTAAGAAAAGAATTTAGAGCAAAACAAATTACTCCACATTGATTTATACATGTATTATTAAAAGCAAAATTCTATTTTAGTCACTAGAACATTATATAAATAGAATTTTATACTGATGAGAATTGTAAGCATTTAAAGGTGTTGTTGAATGATAATTCGATCCGGAAATTACTGGAAGAGAAACAATCTTATACAAAACACATACACACTATTACAATAACACAAAAAAGTCAATTCCATTATATCTTAACATCAGCAGCAAAATTAACACACAGAAAATGCTATCCTGAAAGTAATAAATTGAAAAATAGCTCTATCGATGTATATCTTTTACATATATATAAATATTGTACAGTAAAGTTAATTTCAGGTTTCTACGGGCTGCAGAAGCTTCAAATTAATCTTTTCCGGATGATTAATGATGTATATTGTATATCAGATATGTTTCTGCTTTATTCCTACTAATAATAGTCCTATTAATAAATTAAATAACTAAAAAAATCAATTTTCTTCCAACAAATCGCAGTTTTCTAAGGAGAATTTAAAGGATACTTTAACCTTGAAGCCTAAGGAAAAAAAAAATACGGAACATTTCCTGTAAATTATGTTTCTCATCATAGCTCAACAGTTATGCAGTTAAGTTTTTACAGTTACAAACGAAGCTAAAATGTAGGTATCGTGACCTAAAACTGAACGTTCGAAACGAACGTTTAGCTAACGTGGGAGTACAGGAAGAGAAAACCGGCGCGCAACGCTTTCTGGCGGCAGAATCGAGAACTATACACGAGTCACGTGAAGGCGGCGTGCGTTTAATAGTAAACGATATGTTGGCCTATATTAGGCATATTTGCTTATGTCAGATAAACAGGTGACAAATAATCTATCGTACATCATACTGCAAACAATAAGGAATATGGAATTCAAACGGTTTGCATCATTTTGATGGAAGGTAAACGTCGGTAAATTGCAATCACACTTTTGATGTCTAGTTTTTACGATAAATGTTTGAAGTAGTAACGATTATTATGCAAATTAAAAACGTATTATTATTCATTATATCAGATTTTTCACCATTTTATTTCTACCGATAACAGCTGCTATTATAACCGGTATACTTTTGGAAAGGATTAATGGGACAAAAGTTATTCGTGGAAAAGTTTATTTATGGGTTTTAAAAGGTTAAAAATGATTTCTATTCAAAGAATTTTCTTGTTTACTTTCTATTTTAATAATAAATTTAATAAAAACTATATAAAGACGAAATATAAAACATAAGAAACAGTTAAAAACGAAGTTGAACAATCGAAAACTCTGATATAAAAATTATTGGAAAATCACGAAATTTTAGTAACTTTAAACAAAAATCACAAGATTTTCGATTAAAAAAATATTAAATAATTTATTAAACTTGGACTTATACAATATGATCAACGATATGCATCTTAAATCATGATAAAAGTTGGAATTATAGATATTAAGCCAAAAAGTAAACGTTAAAAATTCTTTTAAAATATATAAAACATATTTTTCTTTATGAAAAAAAGCATAAAAATTTAAATAAAATGCTTAAATTTGCGATTCAAAAATAATTTAGATCAATATTTTATATTGCAATATCATTCAAGAAAACTGGTGATATATTGTTATTTTTGTATAAATTTAAGCACTATTACTCAAATTTATTTCAAAAATAAAAAGAAATCGGTAAATTTAGAGATATTTCTTCGTTAAGTTCATAAAATTCTTAATAACTTCAATATAGAGTCATATAATATCTGTGCAATTTATAAATTTAATATAAATGTATTCTAATTAAATGAACAGATTGATATAAACAAAAAAATAGTTAATTTAACATTGAAATAATCGCGAAACATTCAGTTTGTAGACGTATCTTTATAGGAAGTTAAGCGTTTTATGTGCAACTTGCAACTTTTTGTTCAGGAAATTTGATTATTTCAAATAAAATTGCATAAGTAATATTCAGAATCATATCTAAAACACTTTTCTACATGTAAACTTCTAATTATAATTAAATAATGCCAGAAAGTCCTCTAAATTCATAGCAATCGTTTGACAAGAAAGAAGAAAATTGTAGCATGAATTTTCCCTTATATTCTCATGAAAAATTAACAAAACTGATGGAAATGTATACAAATTGAAAAAGACAATAATAATATCATTAAAATTAACAATTTTCATCGTTAAGCTTGCATTAAAGTAACATATTTCTATTCATTTATTGCCATTCATTCAATTCTTCAAAACTCAGCAACTACTTCAAATTTAGGTAATTTAGCGTAATAATTCTGATCTATTAAGTTTAAACAGTATTTATCACAGTTGCTTAACAGTAGTTTATTAGATTTGGGGCTAGGGGTCTAGTATGTGAAGCATATAAGAGAAATTTTACTATGAATTAGAGAAAATGTATATAGGCTTATTTTAACGATACTGTCTGTACAAGTGTTGATTAGATCGATCATGTGATTAATGCTTTTTCTATAGAAATCGAGCTGTCCGGAATTCCCCCGTCCACCACTTCTTCCGCTAGTGCGGGCTGCGAATCAACAACATCACCTACAACTTCTGCGCCACTTACAACCACCGACACCAAAGTGAGGGGAACCATAGAAGAAGAAGAAGAAGAAGAAAAATCCGAAACCGCCATGCTACTTTTACAGCCAACTGAGGTAAATAGAATCATCTTAAAACATAAAAATAAATAAAATTTTACATAGAACAACAGTTTAATTGTAGAGAGATTAAATCTCTCCGAATCACAACCAGTTTTGCGCTACTTGCAGCTTTAACAAAAATTGTCGAAAAAATTAACGAAATTTCAAAAATTATGCATTTAAAATTATTTAAATTGTTATATATAGCTAAAATCATTGAATACTCATATAATAAAATTCATAATTTGTAAAAAAAATTACAACTGTTTTAGAAATAGAATTTAATCCAATTTCATTTGATTTTTCTTTAATCATTATTGATTTAAATAATTTAAAAGTCTCAAAAACGAAGCAAAAAATCTAAATTTAGAATTTCAAAATATAAATTCTAATTATTATTATTATTGATATCATAAAAATATTTTAAATAAAATATTTTTTGATAAAATGAAATAATTTCTGCAGACCATTAGCAGAAAGCATTAAAATTAATTGTTTTATAAAGTTTATTTATTTTAATTATTTTTATAGGATTTTTTTTGCTAGATTTACGAAGTGCATATAAATCATCATTCGAATTGATAATTAATTTAAAATTAAATAAATTAGAACTCTAAAATAACAAATTTTATGTTTGAGTGATGCATGCTATGTTCTGCAGAAAATATATTATCTAAGCTACATAAAATGACTATTTAAAAATTTTTTTACTAAGAAATATGCAGAACAAAGCTGTCAAACGACGGATATCCTATGTACCTGCAAGGTTTAGGTACGAATTACCACGTATTTGTATTTTTAATTTTCAGAAATCAAATTATGGGAAGACTATAAATGTTTATAGGAATAATATAACTGATAATGAAATAAAAGTAACAAGAAAATAAGTTTAATACACATAATTATTAAACAAATATAACTGATAATGAAATAAAAGTAACAAGAAAATAAGTTTAATACACATTATTTTATTAATCGTTTAATAATTATCATAAATATAAATAAATTAGAAAATTTTAATATTTTTTTCGTTATATTCATTAAAATTTCTTCCAGAAAATTACGTTAAATAAATAATTTTTTGAAATTCGTCTCGCGTTTTAAGTGGAAGTTAATGATTATTATTAACAGTTAAAATTTCAATTATATATTATTTAATAAAATAAAATATTAAAAAAAAGCAAGATATTTTTATGCACTTCGAATCTTTTAAAAATCAGAAACTTTCTAAAGTTTCTCTAATTTTTATACGAGAATGAGCGTTGCATTGCACTGCATATTTCTGTTTAGATAAATTCATCGACGAAGAAAATTTATAAACAGTTCTAAACTTTTTAAAAATTATTTATTCTCGAATTTATGATAATTTTAAACGATAGCTTTTTTTCAATTAATTATTCTTTTAGTGATAAAAAACAAATAAAATTATAAGTTGCAAAAATAGAAATAAAAATCAGAGTTGCTATGAGATGTTAATATATATAACAATAGCGGCTCATGTTATTCACGGATCATTAAATTTATTCATGTAAATTTAATATTTATTTTTTTAATGCTTGAGAAACTGGATTAAGTCAGAAAATGCGAAAATATAAGTAGATCATGTATTGTTATTGCAAAGAGAATTATACTTACAATAGCGCAACGTTTTCCAATTAAAATTATTTTTCACTTTTAGACACATTTTCTCATAATATAGGATATTTTATATATATATATAATAATGTCTTACCTTTCAAGGCTGTCATTATTATATATATATATATAGTTTGGCTTTATATATATAAGCTTATATAGTTTTTAGCAAGTTGAAAATCTTTCATGTACTGTATCATAGTTATATTACCTGAATATATTTAGTATGTATATTATCGATAGTAGATCAATAATTGACATTCTGTACATGATTATTGCTCTTATTTTTTCCAGTCATCGCTTTTCTCTCCTTCAACGAGTATAATAGGGCCCGAATATAGTTTAGCATTGGGTGAAGAAACCTTTTCGGCAGAAGAATTCAAATTTCCATCTCTGGACGTTGCCATATCTGCCGAAACGTTTTTATCAACAGAGGGCAGCACAAGCTTTGCCGAAATGTTCCAATCACCCGATTTTGGGACAACAGTTCAAACAACCACGGAGACGGAATCAACTAGCGCAGCGTGCGCTACGGTAACAACAACAACAACAGCATCGACAACGCTGCCTAGTTTCCAAGAAATTTACTCACCCAGATACAGGAGAGACGTTACACACACGGGTGTTTTTTCCTTTAAATTCAAAGAAGTTCGATCAGAAGAAGGAGAACCTATTAGCGGTGACAGTTATCAGATAAGCATGGGTGCATTTCCACAAACGTCAACTTCACCCTTTCCCCCATTTACCGCTACATCGGGAAGTGAATTTTATAAAGTGGAATGTCCAGAATCGCCGGCTTACATGTCTGAGTCATCATTTCTATCGTCTAGTTTCCAAGAACAAAGCAGGAAACCTTCTTATCACGATATTAGTTTCGGTCAACAGGTAACTTACCCACGTGCTACTTACTCTCAAGGTGAAAGCGGCAATTTCAGCTTACCTGCCACCCCCGCCGTTACCACGCCTATTGGGTCTTTTCCGGAAGTGACGTCACCGCTATCGGCTCCTTCGACTTCTAGAGGAGGGAGGAGGCCATCTTTGACCATCACAACACCGCTCTCCACGGAATCAAGGTAAATTTCATTATTATTTCTCGTTAACAACTCAAATTTTGATTGTAAGGGAATTTGATAACAGGTCCGGTTTGAGTATATATTGCTCGAGTTTGCAAAATGTAAGCAGTTTACGTCAAAAATTATTTTATTTATGCTGTGACGCATCTACTATCACCATGTTGTTTTCATTGGAATTTTAACAATGAGTTTTAAAATATTATCGTTTTATTTCTCGTAAATTAATATGTATTTGCGAAATATGATTTTACTCGTTTTACGTAATTTGTCGAATAATAATATCGAATTTCATTAAAAACGTAAATTTTCGAGTGTTACGTAATGAATGAGTTATAGATTTTAATACGCACATTCTGAAAAACAAAATTATTTCCTCGATGTTTTAGTATAAAATAATCGAATTTAATAGAATATAAAAGTTTATATGATATTGTCAATAATACATGATTTTTTAACAAATATTTTTTATATAAAATTTAAAATATTAAAAATTAAACATAATTTTGGAAAAATGGAAAATAAAGTTTATTCCTTATGCAGAAAAGTTCAATTAATCTATTCTAAAAAATTAAATTTAAAATATTTTCAATAAATCATGTTATTTTATCAATGAAAAAAAAAATGTTAGATTTATATATTTGTATTCATTTTAAAATAAATATCAATCAGATTGAAAAATATAAGCGAAAATGTTTTTGTTATTTACTCTCAATGCTTAAGCAAATAGGAAATGAATCATAGAATAAGAAAAGGCATATTTTTTAGATGTCATGGAAATAGTTATGATTCATAGTTGGGATTTCTTTTATATGGTTTAATAAGTCTTTGACAGATTTGCTTATTCATTGAGGAAACACATTTACAAAATTTAAATTAATATATTGTTTATATTTAAAATTAAAAAACAGAATTGTTTAAATTATTTCAAACTTTATTAGTTATTATAGCTTTAAATATAAAATATTTATTAACTTGTACTGTTAGCTTTAATATTTAAATACATTCATTTTATTTCAAATTTAAAAATTACTTTATTATTCGTTTCTCATATAATAAAATTACAGTACTTTAAATTATAAATAATTTAAATGATGTATCAAGATTTACTTTTTGTTTTAAAATAATCAAAGATTACTTTAATTTAACATTAAGAAAAAATACACACATTAAGATAATATGAAAAAATATTATCTTTATTTCAAAAAAATTAGATACAAAAAAATTACAGAATTAAGTACAAAGAATTTTATTTTTTTTTATGTTATAGAATATAATATTTATGGTTTTTCAGCGGACGTCTTCAAACACCTACAACTCCAACTACGCCATCTGCAACATCTAGTTCTAGTCGTTCTTCTCCTGGAGGAGATTCTACACCTTCTCCATCTCAATTATGTGCAGTTTGTGGCGATAATGCATCTTGTCAACATTATGGTGTACGAACATGTGAAGGTTGTAAAGGTTTCTTCAAAGTAAGTGCAAATTTTATTTTTATTTTAGTAGTTGCAATAACTTTTTTTTTTTAATTAAAAGATTAAATATGATTTGATAATTTTTTTTATAGCGAACAGTTCAAAAAGGTGCAAAATATGTGTGTTTAGGAAATAAGGATTGTCCTGTGGATAAGCGTCGACGTAATCGTTGCCAATTTTGCCGGTTTCAGAAATGCCTTGCAGTTGGAATGGTGAAAGAAGGTAGAGTTTATTTATATAATTTATTATAAAAGATAAGTGTATGTATCATATGAAATATAAAATTAAAAATTAAAAAATTTATGTTTATTGTTGTTTCTTATAATTTTATGAATATTATAACAAAAATAAATTAATTTTGTCATATTTATATTTTTATTTAGTTGTTAGAACTGATAATTTGAAAGGAAGAAGAGGAAGACTTCCTTCCAAACCAAAATCACCCCAAGAATCTCCTCCTTCTCCACCTGTTAGTTTGATTACTGCTTTAGTTCGAGCTCATGTTGATAATACTCCTGATATTGCCAATTTGGATTATTCCCAAGTATGTTTAGTCATATTAATAAAATATTAAAAATTTCTAATTCTAAACTTTATTTTTGATATTTTAAATGTACAAACACTTTAATTAGTATCACATATTTTTATCCTTTTAACCTCATAATAATAATATTTCACAAATATATAATAATTCAAAAATAATCATGATATTAATTTATAACTTTATTATTCAGATAATTGCTTGAAATGCCTTTAGATTTACTTTTCATTGATAAAATGCAATAATACTGTAGAATTAATAATTAACAGAATCACAATGAATAGATTTTGCATCTGCATAAATTTTTTAAATCTTTAATTTGAAATTAAAGTCCTTTTATTGTAAATTCAAAAATAATAAGAAAATCATAAGCATTCTTAGTAAGTAAATTTACTGCCTAAATTTTATCAAATAAATATATAAATTGAAAAAAATAAAATATTATTTTTGTTATTAGAAAGAAATAATTTTCATAAAATTATTTTATTGCAGAAATATAAATTATTTATAAAAAGAAACTGATACTATAAACTCTTATTATAAAACTTGAGAAATTAAATATCTAAATATTTTGAAAGTTGGTCTCATAAGTTTATTAAATAATAAAATGTTCAAATATCAAATAAAAATATAATCTTTATATATTGGATTATTTGTTTATACTGAATAATTTATCTAAATAAAAAATAGGTAAATTATTCAGTAAATAGTAAAAAAATTTGATACAGTTCTTTCTAATTATCCAAGTTAAATAAGTAGTTTAGATGAATATTTTTTAGAATAAGTATTATAACAAATTGTTGAATAATCCAGCTACTAAAAATATTTATAAATTAATTGAGATAACATAATGTTTCAAATTATTTAGCCTGAAAAGTTTGCTTTGTGAACTAATTAAATTGCTATTAAATATTTTTAAAATGTGTAATTTATTCTTCCATACTCCTATAATTTCAAAAATATTAAAATATGAATAACTATAGTTTTATCAGATGGCACAATAAACAATGATGCTAAGTTACTGATACTAGATAAAATATGAAAATTTAATAATAAGGAAAGTTTTAAATGAGAGTAGTTTTTGGCAAATCATTGGCAAACATGAAATTTTTAAAATTCTTATCAGTATTCATATAAAAATCCTTTTAAATAAGATATTATCTCTTCCTAATGTTTTCAAAATAACTCAAAAAAAAATATTAAAACAAGATTTTTTTTATAATATATAAAGGACAAAATCATATTTGACAAACTTTCTTATATTAATTTCATTCAAAAATATTGACCTAAAAGAAATCAATTATATATTAATAATAATAATAGGGAAAATAAATTGTATTTTTAAATTAATTCTACAATCAAATATATATTAATAATAATAATAGGGAATTCATATAAAAATAAATTTATTAAAAAAAATTATTTTTGGAATCCAAAAAACTTAATATAAAAGCCTGTTCAGTATTTACAATCCAATAATCCTATTCAGTTGTTACACTCCAGTAATATCCAATATATTACAAATATTACACTATGATGAACTTTATTCAAATATAATAATTATAATTTATCTTAGAAAATAATCATAATGTAGACTAAACATAGAAAGATATTTAAGATAAAATTGGAAATTACATGGCTATTTTAAAATTAAGGACTAAGTATTTCTGTATGAATAATTCATACTTAATATTTTCTGTAAATATATTTAATGAATCTATTAATTAATACCATTACTACAATTCTGTAAATAAATTTCTTTTATAGTATAAAGAACCAATACCTGGTAAAGAATCACCAACTACAGAAGCAGAAAAAGTTCAACAATTTTATAATCTCTTGACTTCATCTATTGATGTCATACGAATGTTTGCAGAAAAAATACCTGGATTTGTTGAGCTTGATAAAGATGATCAGGAACTTTTATTTCAGTCTGCTAGTCTGGAAATGTTTGCTTTACGTTTAGCTTACAGGTAATATTAAATTAAATATTTTAAAGATTATTTTAATTAATTAAATTATTATAAAACTTGATTTTATAAATTTGTTAAGAATTATACCAAATACTAAAATTGCTTATAAAAAGTACTAATCTGTTTGCCATTTTAGTTGTTTTATAAGCAATTTTAAATATTAAAACTTGATGACAAAGTTGTCTGCTTAAATAACTAATAGTTTAAAAAATTTTTTACGGATAATTGAATTAAAAACAATGCAAATTTTATATCATCATCATACTCCATCATCAATAGGTCATTGGAGGCTTATGACTATAGCAAAATTACAAAATATATTACTAAAAATAACACATTTTAATCTGGAATTCTAATAAATAAAATATGAATATAAATGTAATTATTAAATGTAAAAACATGTTTTTAATAATTTTTATATTTTTAATGCAAAATTTTTTCTGGATCTGCAGTTAGATTTTTCCCATAATTTCTTAATATTTCACTCTTAAAATTTAAATTTTTTTAAAGACTAGAATTTAAAAATAATTCTAGATTATTCTTGTGTAAATTAGAGATCTATATCTTACTGATTCTTCTATAATTTTGATTTAAATTTAAGATGCATGTACATAGAATTATAGTGATTATCCATTGTTGCTTAGTATCAAAAATGAATTGCAAAAGATATATGAATAATTTATACATTCATGCATTAATTTATATAAACAAATAACTCCATTTTAAGATATTATATATGAAATATTTAATAAAATTTTGGCTTTATTATATTTAATTGCTTTTATTATGAAATTAGTCAAAAAGTTTGTATAATGAATTATATGTGATTATAATTGTTGTACAAATATAAATATGTAATTAACAAAAAAGCTAGAGTATTATTTTAAGAATATAGTTGTTGTATTTTAATTAATAAATTGAAGCTTGTATAATTTTATTTATTCTCTTAAAATTATTAAAATA
>AYEL01028109.1:0-39069 GCA_000484575.1 Olivierus martensii | reverse complement strand
TGTGATATCTCATAATCCGTAAGTGATATTAAAAAACTTTCAAAACTTGTTTGTTTTTCACCGTTCTATCCAATTATACCAAAATCGGCACGTTTCCATTGGAGATTTCATAGTTGACCCCTTGTGCCCCTACTTCCGACTTTCCATTGGAGATTTCATAGTTGACCCCTTGTGCCCCTACTTCCGATACTATCCAATTATGTCAAAATCGGCATTGGTTTCCATTGGAGATTTCATATCCTACTTCCGATGAGCCCACAAAATTTTTATCATGCCCATTCGATTCTTCAGATTACTTCCGATGGGCCCACAAAATTTTTATCATGCCCATTCGATTCTTCCCTCCATTGGAGATTTCATAGTTGACCCCTTGTGCCCCTAGTTCCGATGGCCCACAAAATTTTTTTATCATGCCCATTCGATTCTTCGGATATACTTTGGTAATCAAAATTTTTCCCCCTACTTCTATGCCCATTCGATTCTTCGGATATACTTTGGTAATCAAAATTTTTTCCCACTTCCTATCTCATCGCGTTTCCGAGAAAAAAGGGTGGTACGGGTGCTCGAAAACACCCGGTATATGTATTATATATTTTAATATTTATTTCTAAAGAGCATTTAGATTACTTATATTTTTGTAAGTAAATAATATTTTGTAGTATGATTGAGACGTTTAAAGATATTAATGCAGGATGAGCCTGATAGATTGAAATTATATAAGAATGTTCATCCAAAAAGTATATATTTTTGGAGGATTTTTATCAAATTGTATTGGTGAAACTATTCTTTTTACAGTTAAATCCCTGAAGATCTAGCCCAACCAAGAGCTTAAGTATAGATTAGATAGGTCGAAGTTAAGAGGAAAAATCCTTGGTTTCAAACTAATAATTTTGCGAACAGTTTAAACGAATAATCCACAAAATCTCTAAAACATGTTGTTTTCTTGTTAATTTTCATATTTAGATTTTTCAGCCTATTTTTTAATGTATCGGATTATTATTTTTTACATTTAATAGAAGAAATTCTATGGTAACGAATATTTCTTGTAATTTTGGGAAAATGTGGCATTCGCCATCAGGGTATCCGACTTCGTTTGTCATTGCTGCACTTATTCCTGTCTGTGGATTCATTTGTCAAACACCACGCAACGTCTTGTTCCATTTATTTTTAGATTTTCGGTTGCCACGGGTCACTTGAAGTTTGCTATTGACTTCGTAAACTTCATTATAAGAGAATAATAATTTGAAAACAAAAATTTTGAATCAAAAGTTAAATTAAATAATTGATTTTTCGTATACAAGATTACAAGTTATTTTTTGCATTGATATGACTCGTATTTCGTATACAATATATTAAGTTTTACTGATTAATTGTGAAAATTATAAAATCGCCTGTTAAATCATTCTTATTAGTTTTGTGGCGCCATCTAGAAAGTTAATAATTAACTAAATTATAATTTAAAATATTTCCACTGATCCAATAAGCTAAACGTTACTTAAAACAAATTTAAAACTTAATCATATTTATAGCGTGAAGCAATTATAATAATTATTTTACAATTATCTTTTTTTTCCAGAAATGTTTCCGTTTCAACTCAATCGATGCCTCTGGCACTTCATTCCCCATCTGAAGGAGATCGATTGGTTAGGTGAGTCAGTGACGTCATTTTGAAATAACCAATAATTTGTTGAGAATTAATAACCCGCTCATTAGTTCTAGAAACAACCGCGGGAGATCGTTCAATTAAGAATTAACAAGACTAAATGAGAATCTTGTTTGAAATTAATGAAAATTTATGACTATTGTAAATAATTCCTATACAATTCGAATTTGTTTTTTTTTAGTTTTTCTTTAACATCAAGTGAACAATTTTATGTAGTCCGTTTCCATTTTCACTCACAAGATGTCGCTGAATTAAATGATGAACGTAAATCTTTCATACAAATTTAACGAGGAAAAAAATGGTAAATAAATATGGAATTTTAAACCTTCTCCGGTTATAATCTAAAAATATCTTCGAAATATTTGAAAAATGTAATTGTTAATATATAAGATACACGTAAACTGGCTTTTATGCTTCTGGCAAAATTTTATAAATAAGTATTTTCTACACTAGTTAGATGTTATCATTGCAAATATTATCATTATCAGTTTCGTTTAGGAATTCCTAAAAACAAAAATTTCTTCCTCGATGAGAGAATCGGCATGACTGACAAACGGGTACAAATTTGACCTAATTTTCGTGTCGTCCACCTCTTCAAGAGAGAAAAGACGCGGAAATTGAATTAACATCATGACGTCATAAAAGTTGAATAGCAGACCGTTTGTGCTTTGAAAGAATTGCTGCGAAGTGTCAATAGACAAAAATGTTTTTAAAATATCCGGGAATATTTTGCAGTCAAGTCTCGTTGAAGGATACGGAAAAAAGCCGAGTTTGTCAGAAAGAATAATTACCTACATCTGTCACGGTAGAAGTCATTACTTGAACTTGAAATGCCGAGTGAGGTTGTCTGTCAATTAAATGTCAAAAACCGAGTTTCTTAATATTAGCAGTCTCTAGCTGTTTTCCAATTTGGGCCATTAATGAAGATGTTATTTTAGTAAACAGCAAAATGTAGTAGATGCCTCTAGGCGGAGGATGGAACCGTAGGTGACAGTGAATAACGATGTTCTCACCGACAACAATCGACTTATCAGTCACGCTAGCAAGAGATGATCGTCTTGCCTGATTAAGCTTACCATCTGAAGAATGATGGTAGGATGTGACATCTTGCAACAAGTAAGGTTGACGTGTAAGAATGAATGCCCTAGCATCCAAATCCGAAAAGAACGTAACTTAGCTACAAGCACAGTTAGGTTTTTTTTATTAGCTACTGTGCCCGTAGATAAAGCTTGCGAACACAATTTTTAAAGTTTTTTTTCATATAGTATTCGGTCTTAGTTTAAATCCATATTTGCATGTGTTTCTCAGTTATATTAGGATTAAATTTAAATCCTATTAAATTAAGTACTATATGTTCCGTGGTTTTTTCCCTAATTTGAATTTAATCGGATTATTCTGTGACCTAAAAAAATACTACAGTATTTTATTCGTAGATGCTTCGACTGCGAATGACGATTATAAAGTTTGAAAAATTCTAAAAAAATTATTCTTCAAACCGCAGTGCAGATATACAATGGCGGTGCATTGAACTATTGATATATCCGAAAGTGATCTATGGACGTTTTCTCTCCTTCTGGCGGTCTGAACCGGAACTGAGTGAGTACTTGATATGTTAGCTGCGATGTGAATGCTGTGGGTGTAGTCATGACGTTTATACAAGCATTTTACCGATTGCACGTGACCTTGCTCAGTCCCTTAAACAAACTCGATTTTAAAAGGAGAAGAATCTAGTTAAATTAACTTGTGAAATTTTGTTTAGAAAAAAAAATTATTTGCTCGACTAACTTTGCTATACTTAAGTAGTCGGAAGCAAAAGTCTAAAAAGGAGAAGCATTTAAATGCTTTTATTTATTGAAAGACTTTAACAGCCTGTTTATTGTGATGTTTGGGTGTGGAAACTAAATATCATTAAGGTACTATACAGGTTTAAACTAATTAATCCCATTTTTTCGTATTCTACTCGTGAGAATGAGTTTTCGCATTGAGATTAAAGAGGACAACGGAAGCACTGTGTAGAAAGATTCTTTTGTTGAAATTGCATGATGACGGTTTTAACTTTATTACCTAAGTCTTCAGTTCCGGATCTCTGAATAATTAATACATTCGGATTTCTTTTGTATCTTAATCAAATTTAGTAAATGTTATTTTCTAGCTAAAATTTAAAATAAAATCCTTATATATACATGTATAGTAGAAACAACATTTCATAAATTTCTAAAAATCAAAAAAATATATAAGTACACAGCAGGTGTTTGCATCAAAGCTAAAAAGAAACAGTTGCGATTAGCAATTCTACGGGCATCTGCATAACTTACAGGATATTGAAAATTGCAAAATACATGAAGCGAATCAGTGAGCATACATTCTAGTTAAAACAAACAAACTGAAATTTTTATCATCAAATTAAATTATACTACAAAAGATTACAAACTTGTTTCTTTGTGAGAACTAAAAATTCAGTTACATCATCTGACACTATAAATAATTACGTGCTAATAAATTGCAGTAATAATGTAGTGTTTCGAGAAACCGTCGTTCCAGTTGAATGACTGACTACTTATTACTCTCTAGGTCAGCTTGCTGATAACATCTATTGTCCGGAACACTGTATAACCCATAACCCATCCCCAGTGACTCGTTTCAATCGATGGATATAATCAGATTTTATTCTGTTTCAACGAACGATTAAAAAAAAAAAAGATTAAAACATTAGATAAGCATAGAGTTATTAAAAAAAACTATCAGGTCAGACACAAACATGAAATGTAGGTTCTAAACATTCAGCTGTTATGGAGAGATTCATTTAAATATTTTTTGCTACTTGAATAAACAAAATATATATCGAAAATCGCAGAAAAATATTAAATTTTCGATCTGATAGTGCTAATTTTTGTTTCTATCAATAAAATATATTTATACTGTATATTAATATTATTCCGTGAAATGTTTTCGTTTAGTTTTAAAAGCTTGTTATAAAAATTTACAAACATATCTATCATTTGTTTACGTTCGATAAGGTTAATTTCTTGGTCACGAGCGTCACGAAAGCTTAATAAACAAGTTTTGACGGTAAAGACTACCAGAGAATGATTAAAACTGCCAAGAAGCTATAGTCTACGTTTTTGATTTTTGTGATTTTAATATTTCTGAATATTGTACTGTATTTGTTTTAGATGACGATGGTATTGTCTTCATTCTGTCGATAGAGAAAGTTTCTGAACAGGAATGAGCTAATTAAAAACTCTTGTTTTAACCTGGAAAGGTACAGTGCATGACGATGTTATCTATTTTATATATAGGATCTATTGTTCGTAATAATAACATTAATTTATATATAGTTATTGGAGATAAATTTATTTAGTATTTTTATGAATTGGGCCAAAGTTAATTTTTTTTCGTTATTGATATCTTTTTTTTTTTTCCTTAGTTGAACGAATTATATTCAACTTTTAAGTTTAATAGAGATCGATAGAAAACTGTCTATTGTTGAATACAGTTGGAAACAATTGGAACTAATGTTTTCTCATTCCATTTTGTTTATTAATTAGAGCATTTTTTATTACAACGCTTTGATTAAAATAAAAGTGTTATTTGTTACTTGTTAAACTAAATCGTCTCTGAATAAATGATGCCCAATCATATATGATTCAAGAAAAAATTTATTAATCTTTTTTTATATCTAATAGTATTATAAATTTTTCTCTATGCTTATAGAGAAAAATTGTAAATACATTATGGCGAAGTTAAAGATCAGTCATCACATGCGTAATTCGGATAGAAATTTATCTATTCTTTCTTGGAATATGCCTAACACACAGTTCGCTAAATGAAAATAGCACAAAACACATTTCGCCGATCGTAAACAGATGTGGTGTTGAATGAAGCATAACCTTGACTCTTTTATGGCGAATTTATTGCGAAGAGAGAGTTTCTGAGACACTATTAAGTTCAGAATTGTCTTATTTTTAATTTTTTGTATTAAATCTAATAATTATTTTTTCACAACTGTTACAGGAAACCATTATAGTAATTTTCAACAAAATATTTCCTTGTTTCCACATCCTATTAAATTAATTTCTATACAGAAGATTTCTTGTATTTTTAGTTGTTCAAAGTGCGAGTGAAGTTTATTCAGAATTACTGACTGGAGAAGAATCATTAACAATCGTTTCGGAACTGATAGTTGTTGTTTCAAAATGGATGTGGGGCGGTCGGCACGCGTCTCGCTTGTTGGACAACAGATGGCGCAATAGCATTGTCGTTTTGCTTCTTGGTTCAACGACCCTGGCATCACTTCTGGCTCGTTAACGATATCTTTTGCGTTTCTCCAGCCATCTGCCGAACTATCCAATCCTAAATTGAACAAGAAGTCTTTTGAGAACAGTTTGGCGCCATTATTCTCCTTTTCATAACCAATAATCTAAGTAATAGAGGATAATAAAGGATGAAGAGGGCTGACCTTAATGCATTATTTTTCCATGCGAGCGTGTTTCTGGAGAATCTCAAATGAATTTATTCAAAGTTGTCGCAACGCACGTAAAACCTCTCTATTTTTTGCTGAGAAGAATAAGTGGGGGAAAATGTAATTAGGTAATCCGCATCCAAATATCTTGAATAGAAGTAGGAGTTTCTGGAATGTTTTTTCTTCTCTTACCATGTTCGGATTGATTGCCGAATGATAAATGAATTTACAATTATATTTATCTTTCTTGTTAAACATGCTTGATTTATTCATTCCACTTTACAGACTAGGCAGATGGGTTTTCTCTTCCATTAGTCTCCAGTGTTTGTCCCGTGTACTGACTGCTCTCGTGTTTTTTTCTGTAAGAAATGCTTCACTTGTTATAGTAAATATTTTTTACTGATTAATGGATTTTTCGTGAGGGGAGGAGATTATTTAAATGATGTCTAACCTAACACATATTAGAAAAGATTTATTTGTAAAAAAATTAGAATTATATGTGGCTAAAAATAAAATTTATTTTTCGCATAAATAATTGCTCCGTATTGTATTATTTATGTCATAGTTTGTCGAACAAATCGTTCAGTAGTTTTTATGGAAAGATTTTAACTAGTTTTTTATATATTTATTCTTAATAGTTTAACTTATAAGAGATGGCTACATTGTCACGATATGTTGTTGTTATGTTTTTTTCTTTTATCATTTAAATGAAAGTAATTATAAATAGTGGAAAGTTTTCATGCAACGCACTTTAGGCGTTCCTCAGTATCATGAAGTCGGTTACCACCCGTGGGTTATTAGTTCCATATTTTAACGGAAGAGGCGCTAGCGTCGGACGTAACTTCTCTCGTACTTTAGTAGCAGACGACGATTGAGTTAAGATGGTAGAAGAACGCTTAGTGTGTTGCGTTCCATATAATGAAGTGGATATAATTTGAATCCATGTCTCTCTATTCTTGGGATGTGTCAAAAAGTGTCATTAATCCTAACGCCTTTCGGGTGAAATGTTCGGTTTGGAGAAGGAAGCTGTGGTGTATCAGGAGGCCGTGTGTGTTACGACCAGGGCGGAAATATGGTCGCACCCACCACGGGCCTATCTTCAACCCTTTACGCCTTACGGAAAATATTATTACCTGAGAGTTACGACTTGCAATAGCTACAGGTGAGTTAATATCTTGTTTAGACTCTATATTAATTCAATTATTCCATCTCTATTAGCGATTTCTTAACGTCGTAACAATATAATATTCTATACATACAAGAATTCAGAGTATTGCATAAAATATGATATGTCATGTATTTATATATATGATATTGCATAATAATAAAAATATATAAAATTATTATTTTAAATAATTAAAAGTAATTTTTTAATGTACATTTATCATGTATTACGCATATTATAAGCCCTACTCCACTGGATACTTCAAACAATGGAAAATAAATCATCATTCGTGAGGAATTTCCTTTGGAAGGAATATATTTTTTAATGACTTCAACGAATCATTAATTGGAATGTTTTCATTAGCTTTTGCTATTCTGAGAATTGGATTAAATAATTTTCGTGACTTGCGATGTTTTAGAGCACACGTTCGATTTGAAAGAAGCAAGTTTTTAATTGTTGAAATAAAAATCTCCAGATATTCTTGCAAATATATCATTTCAGTTTATAAATCAGAAAATTCTTGCCAAATCATCTTCCAAGTCAAAGCGATTTGGAAAAACAGGAGATTTGATATTGCACGTATAAAATGATAAAATAACAATTTATTTCTGCAGGAATGCTATCTAAAATGTCTGAATTTTTGAATGAAAGAATGCAGAACAATATGGTGGTTTTTAATGAATAATACTATTAAGATTTAGTTTTATAATTTTATTTCTTATGAATTAAAAAAAAAAAACTCATTTGTATTGTTAACCATAAAAGAAATTATTTTGAATGAAAGAACTAGTCTCTAGTCACTTGAATAGAACCAATAATGATCATTCCCTTTGTAAACATCGCTGTAATTTCATTCTGTTTAATCACCGATACCATCAGTTTAATGACTTTAGCTTAATTAAGAGTAGTCTTATAATCTATCGCTGTTAGGTCTACTTTCGAAAGTTATAAAAAAATCGAAACTAATTCGTTTTGTATTTTTGTTTATTAAAACTTTTTCAAAAGCATAACTATTTTTTGACATTTTTCCTACTTAAAATATATACTTACGTAAGTTTTATATGAGTCATATACTATATACTACATTAGTTTTTTCAAAATTCAGATAATTTGCAATATAAAATGCAATACTTTACTGTACATTCAAATTTTGTTGCATTTTTATTTTAATAATACAATTTTTTTCAGTTTTTATTTTGATTTTGATTTTTCTATAATTCTTAATAAATTGTTTTTCACTAACTTGTAAGTGCGAGGAACAGAGGTGGTGATAACTATTCGTCTAACGACTCAATTGTTAAAAGTTCAATAGACGTCTAATAATCAATAGCTGTTTATCTTTTATTCAAGATATAAACAATCGAAGCTGGGCAACTCTTCTATTGGAATCGTGATGGGCGTGGGCTACAGAATATCTTGTTGTACACATTGACTTTTCACAAGTTCAGTTACCCTCTCTGCTAGGTAAAAATTGTCTTGTTATTTAGCTACCGAGAATCGGAGCGAACAAAATAAGGAAAAGGGAAAAAATCTGAAAAAGAACAACTAAAATCGATAAAATACGTGTTTCTGATTACGTCACTGCAAGTTACGCTTGGTTGACAACGCTTCATCTCGAATTATTATTAGTTAAAAATTTAAGTTAGCTATAAGTTACGAGATGGAACTGATAGAAGTTGAAAGTAATTTTATTTAGGGATAAAAAAATAGATCTATTTGAACATACTTTTCATAATGCAATTCTGTAATATATTTATAAAATATAGTGGCTGTTTTATAAGGTACTAACCCATTATTTGATCTATTTTAAAAGAAAGCAAATCTTATCTGCTCAACAAAGCGTAAATCTTTCTAACTTAATTTTAATTTATAGGACAACGTTTTTACGATTTTATACAATTGCAGAGTTATATTAATCTTTCATATGAATTCATGTAAGTGATAAAGTTCTTTATTAAATAAATTACTAATTATGGAAGATATAACTATAGGTGGATAAATATAACTCAATTATGCAGTAAATACATAATTAAGATGATTATCGTTATCAGAATGAATTTGAAGCAAATATTGCGTGCAGGTTTTAAGTTTTTCATGCCAAGAGTAAAGATAATCTGAAGGAAATGTGTGTGTGTGTGTATAATTATTAAGCTTGTAACATAGAATCGTAGATAATTAAAAGACAACAGCACATCTAAATCAATGGCTAATTATCCAAGCCAAATACAGTAATTACAAATTATATCCTGGAAAGTTTTCTGACGTCAGAACTATCGAACCGAAGAGGTCAACACTTAGAAATCTTAAGCATTTATAAGTAGTATACTCAGAAAATAAACGAATTAAATAAATTTATGATTACGCAATTATATCAAAAGTTCGAATGATAAATCGCATAGAGTACTGTACTTAAATTCTTCTTATCCACGTGTATGAATTGCTTAGTAATAGCTGAATAAAGACCATGTCGTTTCATAAGTATTTAAAGTTTGGATAATTCCAGTACTTATTAATAAGTATAGATTAGATAGGTCGAAGTTAAGAGGAAAAATCCTTGGTTTCAAACTAATAATTTTGCGAACAGTTTAAACGAAATTAATGTTTCTGTTTCATTTAATATTGATATTATATTCTGTATACATTATTTTATAAAAAATTGTGAATTGTGTTGTGATAGTAAAAAATTTCCCGTAAAATTCATTGTTTTGTTTTTATAAAAAAATATAAATCTCTTCCCTGTAACTTTATACCTCCGCTGCAATGCAGACTACCGCTTTACTTTATTAAAGTGATCACTTTATTGCGTGATCAAGAACATCCCACATGGAGAAAAAGAAGTTCAAAGCCACTGAGTGGGGAGGCGATGGTTGTTGGCACGATTTTACTTGTCTATACAGTATCAAGGTTGCCTTTTCAACGCACCTCATCTATCACAGCTGCTACTAATTGGACCGAATCCACTTTGCCTAATTGGATGAATTTCAGATCTTTGCTTGAATTTCGACACTCTAGTTTCGTAATCTTCTTTAGTAAATGAAAGAATTGTTAATCTGATCTATAATTTTGTTTTTAAGTGATAAAAAAAGTCTTGCCTAGAGAAATATAATAATTTTTTTATATGTATATATAAAATTGTATATTAGTAAATTTTCAGTATGATATATTATTTGTTGTAATCAATCAATAAAATAGCTGAAAAAATTTATTTATAGAAATAAGCTGATATACTGTATATATAGTATATGCAGTACTTATCAGCGCAGAATATTATAAATTTATAAAAACAAATAAATCGTAGATTATTTATTAAAATACAGTATACCGTTTATTTATATTGTTTTTATATGATTATTAATTTAAAAAATGTAGAGCAGTTAGTTTTCATAACGTAAAGGAATCGAGAACAGAAAAATTTAATATCTATAATATGAAAAACTAGCTTGAGGTTAACGATGATATAATCATGTTTAGAAATCTACATCATATGTTTGAAATTATAGCTTTTTATGTCATATAGATTATATATAGAACAGTTCATTGTAATCTTTGATATAATAATAGTAAATTAAAATTTAATGTAAAATAAAATTTTAAATTATTATTATCAGGTATATCACGATATTTTAGCTTGTTTCTTAATTTATATAAATTTAAGGAACATTTTTTCAAAAATCAATAAATTTATACTTCTTTAAACTGTTTTACCAAAAATTAAAGAGAAACATTATTATTATATTTGTTTCAATTGATTTGTTTATTTAGTAATTTTAATTCCTTTATTTGTTTTGTCGATATGCATATACTGTACTAAGAAGTCTTCATAGCTATACAGTATTATTGTGTTGAAACGTTAATTGTGAATTTTCCGAATAAAAATTAATTAATACATAGTTCAAAATATTTAAATAGATAATTTTAACGACTCATATCGTTAGTGAAAATATCTTAAAAGATAAATGTTTATATCAGATTATAGCTTGAAAACTGAAATGTTGGTTAAGATACCATGAATATTATTCATAGTATTACTAATGAAAGCAATAATGATAATAGATATTTATCAAAACTTTGTAAAAATGTTGATTTTATAATTTTTACTTGCATAATTTTAATAACAAAAAAATTTAACTATATTTAATGCTTATTAAATCGCAAATTCTATAATACTGATTTTTTTAATGCATAAATCTATATACTATATTGTACAAGATAAAATTTTAACTTAAATAATATATATAATTATTTAAGGCTTATTTGAATCTGATTTATATATTATAAATTGATGATATTTGGATGAATTTTAGTATTGGAACAAATTAATATAATACAGCATGTTGAAGGCTAATTGATATATACATTATATTGTTATTTAAAATCAGAAATTTAAAATTCTATATAGTAATTTATATAGGCTACAGTTTTGCAGAGATATCGCTAATATTTGTTGCGGAAAATGATGATACAATATATTGTATGTACTTCTGTATACTGTACAATAATGTAATACTTGTCATTTTTATTTTCTTTGAGTTCATCGATCTATTATAAATGTCATTCTACTTTAATAAATATGTTTTTCTTGAAATTTCATAAATATATTGTATATTTGTATATTGCTCTATGATATAATTTTCTATTTATAAAAATATCAAATATATGCTTTATGAATACAATATTAAATAATGTTAAAATATAATTTATTTTACTTCAATAATTAAAATGTTTATTAACGTAGCCTAATACTTTATGGAAATTTTTTGAATTTTTAATAACTTAAAAATATTTTTACTATTTTAAAGTTAGAGGATAACTTATTTCTTTTCTTTTTTAACATCTTTACTGGAATTGTATGTTATTGAAAGATATTTTATAAACAGCAAATTTGCATGTTTCTTTAAACCTTGTTTAATATTTACATTATCTATAGATGTTTGCTGACTTTTAAAACGTTTTTTTAAACTTAAAAATTAATAAATAGATGTTTTCCTTTTTATGTGTATAAATTAGATTATCTGTTTTTAATCCTCATCTTTCAAACTTTATTTTAACAAATAATAATATCAGAAAGAAATTTTATATAACTTGGAATTTTTCCGAATATAGTAAATATAAATTTTTTGTAAATTTCAGTCAACAATCAAAAAGATTGATTGCTATTAATTTATAAATTGCACATGTTCCAATTAATGATATATATCTTGCTAAAATATATATTCGTCAATTAATTTCTTCAATTAAAGTTAGTAAAAATTCTTTAATATAATAATAATATAATTTTTTTATAAATTTATTTGTAATAATAATGTATAATTTAAATTCATATCATTAATAGGTGCCTAAAATAACTGAAATATTCGTTCTGTTACAATTTATGAAACATTTGATAGAACAATTTATTCATATCTTCGAATTTTGCAACAAACGGTATCACACATTAAATGGCCTTGAAAAATTGATATTAAACCGTTTATATTACACACGAGATCATCATTCACCCATGCTAAAAAGTTTTGTACTGTACTTTACTTTTGAAATATCGAAATTCATTGTATAAATTAAATTTATGGATCAGCATTTAAATATTGATTTTATGTACAGTATTTGTTAATTTAATTTTAAAAATTATATCTTAATATTACTTTTCGCGGAAAATTTATATTATCAATCTTATGGTATTAAAACAATATTCATTAATCTCTTAGTGTCCTTCTTGGATGGAAAGAGGTTAATCAATAAAAAAATATTCATTTGTTTTGGGAAACTGAAATCGATTCACGATTGGAATCCCACGTTGAAATTCTTTTCGGAAGATGAATTTTAGT
This sequence comes from Olivierus martensii, assembly GCA_000484575.1. Lineage (NCBI taxonomy): Eukaryota > Metazoa > Arthropoda > Arachnida > Scorpiones > Buthidae > Olivierus > Olivierus martensii. The sequence goes on along the minus strand of AYEL01028109.1, from coordinate 25,957 downwards.
ACGTCAATCTCTCTATATTTTCTTTGCCAACTTTATCATGGTCTTGCGAGTAATGTAATGCATTCCGATTATTGGATTTATTGCCTTTAAAAATGTGGATTAAACATCCAGTCATTTTTGTTCAAAATATGTGAGTATTTAATCTTATAATATGAGAAAATAATGTTCGTACTACAAAATAATTTAGACTAATTTCAGTCATTTATTACGAGTTTGTGAATTATACTGCTGCTACATCTACAAACAAGATAATTTGATTAAGGTATATAAATTTTAATAACAGAAAATTAAATTGAAGCAGTTTAGATTATAGGCTTAGGTTGTTTGCTGTAATTTATATCAGTGTACAAAAAGTGATCTAAAGTGTAGATTTATAAAAGTCAGTTTTTTCATCTTTATTTTGATTTATACAGTAAAATTTTTATATTCCTAAATGAAGTAAAAATTTAAATATTTAGGTTTTATTTTGATAACTATGCTTTAATTGGGGTAACTTAGCATTAACAGCAGGCTCAACTGAACCGAAATATTCCATACAAGGGTAAAGAAACGAGGGAAAAACGGTATTTATCTAGAAGTAATAGATGAATTACAAAAAGTTGCTCTTTGACTGTCATCGATCTAATATCTCTAAACCCTAGGGCAGAAATTGACGATGTATGATTTGCAAAGATATTTAAAACAACTACAAAAGTTATTTTAAGTTGTTAAACAACTAATCCGTAGTGTGTTTATTCTTTTTATTTATTTAATAAATATTTTAATTATTCATGTATGTATGTATGTATGTATTTTAACGACCTTAAAATTTTAAAGAATTTTTTTATATGATATAATTAAAACCAGTTATTAATAGTCTTACATCAATATAATATAGGTCTAAGTTTATATATTTACTATCTGAAATAGTACACGTATTTTAAATATTTGTTTTTACTAGTTTTTTAATTGATTATCTGTAACGATTGAAGTGAGTTTTTTTACATTGTTTTTATTAAATTAATAGTTGTTTTTTGTTTCATTATATAATATATGCATATAATAAAAAAATTATATTTTGATACAAACTAATTGAACTCATTAAAATAAATGAAGCAACACTTTTAAAAAATATAATTAAATTATCTATTAATTTAATTTATTGTTTTAGAATATTTGACTTTCAAACTATATATATAGTGTATAAGAATATGCAAACTTATATACACTACGATATTTGAACAATATGTAAGATTTCCAACATAAAATGGGGTAATTTTATTTACAGAATAATTTTTATTAAATTAAAAGAATAATAAAATTTTAATCTGATAAAATTAATATTTTATCTACTTTGCACTACAAAAATAAAATTTAAAATTAGTTTAAAAGTAGGTCTAATATATTATCGATTTTAAATATGATTATTTAAATATAATTAAAATAATACTGTAATTTATTCGTTTATTCAAATTTATTTTCTTATTGTATCATTTTTATTTCAAACTGAATTTTAGATTTGAATTTTTCTGTTTTTAATATTTGAAAAAAAATTTTTTTTTATATCAAAATAATTTTAATTTTCTAGATTACACAAAATTTATTAGTTTGAGTACGGTAAATAATATAGTTTATATACAGGTATATTATTAGGCAAAGTGTGCCCGATATTGCTTGGGCATAATTTGAAAACATATACAGTACATTAGGTAAAACTTTGTTTTGATTATTTGCAAGTTGATTTCTTCTAGAGTTTGTCTTTTTGCTAATCTTTAATACGGCCCTTATAATTACCGAAAGGTTCACGAACTACGAGTCTACGAGTCTACGTATCTTTTCAATCTTCCAAGTAAATTTTTTTCAAATTGAAGAACGTTGAAATTTTTAATGCTATGATATTGTATACTATACTACCGAAAACTTGATCATTTTATTGATCTTCATTGTATTGTATCACGGGAAGAATTATTTTAAAATTGGAAAATTATTTCATGCATTGATTTCACTTGTTATTTCAAACCTCATGTTTATTGAAATGTTATATCATCATTACCTAATTGAATTACAACTGGTAGAAGTTATTTGTTCTTTCTGAATTTATTAGAGTAAAAAATCGCGTGATCATTTATCAATATTATGTCACGATGACATCGTCATCGTGACATAATACCTGCCCTACGTGCCTACGTGATGTCATCCATTTGTTACGTCATGATGATATCGTGGAATTTTGTGACATCCCGAATTCGACAAAATTATTTTGCCATATATTTTATTAATTAATTATAGCATTTGAAATCCATTGGCTTTTTGTGTCCAGTTTTAATGTAGATTTAACTAGAATATTAGGTCACGATGTCGTCACACTTTTATTTCATTGCGATAGAATGGAAAACATTTTATGACGTCATTCATTAATTACATCGCGATGATGACGCTCTCGTGGCCGAATACGATTAAATTTAATCAAAAATATAGACTATACATAACGCCATCTATTGATTTTAAACTGTTAAATGGAATTTTGGATTGTTCATAATTGTTTAATAATAATTGTTCTAAAAATCACTAAATAGGCCAATTATTTAAGTTAGACACTCGTAGATAATCATGTTAATTCGGCTGTTTATCGTTTAGGAGATGACTCGACACAAACAAACCAGTAACCGAAAATATATACTAGGAGTAGCCAAACCTCATGTCACTACGAGCCACATGTCGGCCAGATGGCCGCGTGGTAAAGCTTTGGCTTACCATCCTAGAGGATCCGGGTCTCACAGCTCCAGTTTTTCAGGAGAGACTGGGCCCAGCCTGTTGAACCTCATCCTTCAACCATCTGGTTGACCCCATCATAGGTGTTAGCTAGCTTGTGATGGATTCTATAAGTGGTCGCCGCCAGATACACTATATCCCATGAGGTTATGGCGGCTTAATCTAACTAACCTAACCTAACCTTACGAGCCACATAGGAGAATCTCAAATACCTGAGTGCCGCATTAGTTTTTTCGGGTACTCTTAACAATAGTTTCAAAAATTGTTTATTATATACTGTACTATTTCGCATACATTTATTTCGTATAAATGCATACTATTTTTTACAATAAATGAACAAATTACAAATATATTATTATTTTAAATTAAATAGCTATTTGTTCCGTATTAACTATTGACTTTTTTCGTGGTATGGAGCCACACTGAAGATACCAAAGAGCTGCATGTAGCTTGGGAGCCGTAATTTGGCCACTCTGAATATATACAGTATGAGATTACTGTACTTTCAAAAGATTTCTCTGAATGAATTTTCAAAAAGATAAATACAGATTATCATTTCATTGAACATTTTTATCAAGTTTCCGTTTTATTTTCTTAAATATCAATATTTTTTTTTTTTTTATTTATAGGAATTTTGGAAAATTTCATTTAAAAATTTTTGATTATTAATTTCAATTTCATTCGTATGCATTCATCATTTTTATGGCTTATTCATAATATAGCTGCAATTTAAATAAATTTTCTAAAGCTATTGCTATTTCACTGATAAAAATTGTGATTTATTGGATTTAACTTAAACATATTTCCTCTTATTTAATGAACTCCATTCTTCACTGCCTTTTCTGCATTTCGTAAAAATGATTACCGAAATTATTTGGTAGTCAAATTATTTATTTTTGTTAATATAATCTGTTATTCAGCTGGACCTTATTTAGTAAACAATGAATTTTTAATCTATTTCATAATTTTACCATTCTTTTCCAATCTTAATTTTGAACAATAATTTCATATAAAAATTCTCTACGTTATTTTCATGGTTTTCTTTCTATAGTCCTAATTAGAGCATAATTAAAAAGAAGCCGAAAATTAAATCTGAAATTTATCTAAACTTAAATCATGATTGATTCAATAATTATATAAATAGTAATTGTAATTTTTAATATTAAAACAGCAACAATATCAATAATTTAATTTATAAAAATAATAAGCTTAGCATATAAAGTAGCGTGTATAAAATTCCCTACAAAAAATTTTGTGATAATCAATCATTTAGATATAACATATTGGTGTACAAAGTTTTAGAAAAAAATTAGCAATTATTTTATAAATTGACAATTGTTTTTGCCACAAAGATAAATTGTTAAATAAATATTTTCGTTGTAAAAGTTTTACTTTTTACTAATTTAAATTTAAGTTAAAATATTGAGAGATTGAATGATTGATTTTTTTTGAAAAGTTTGTTGAATTGATTTTAAAACTTTTAAAAATATTTTAATTATCTAAGTGTTTTAATTGTGACTTTTTCCTTCGTAGCCTTTAAAGAATTAAATTTTGTATAGAACTTAATTCTTTTGTTTTTCTGTTCAAAGAAAAATTTCTTAGAGGTTTCACCTGATGTTTTGATTTGTCTATAATTAACACTAAAAAACTATATAAATTATCGAAAACTTATTACATGTAATAACTAACTAAAAGGCTAAGATAAAAGATTGTTAAAAAAATAAAATTATTTCAATTTATCCATTTGTTTCTATTGTGTATATAATGCAATCATACACACAGTATATATACTTTTGTTTTTGAAATTTTTAAGTATAAATGAGAAAACTCAATATTTAGTGGATTGTTTTTTATCTAAAATGCATTATCGAAAATTTATTAAAAAGAACCGATCCGAACTACTATAATGAATAGCTAAATTTAGTTTGAACGCAATTAATAATCTACTACAAAACATCTAATATGCAAAATGTAAGCCAAAAACTATACTGAGAAAATAAACTATTTCCTACAGTTTAGATACGGCTTCAGTACTAAGTTCAATACTGAATCATTAATCCAAGCACTGTTTTTAAACTGTAGCAAACATCCTATTATTTTATTAATACTTGGCTTGTTATTTATATATAAATTATTTTCTCCGATTTCTTTTAGATAAAAACAATTTTTCTGAGAATGGTTTTCAATAATTATATGCTAATACAGGTCTGTATGATATTTATAAATATAATATATAAATACTGTATAGGTCTGTATGCTTTTCTGCGTCAAAATTTATACTTTTCTGGTATATTTTAGATTTTTCCGAAATTTTCAGTAGAATAATATAAATATCCAGATATTACTGTATGTTTCAAATTTTATTGAAATTGCAGAACGATATGACGATTTTACAAAGACGTAGATGATTTTACAAAGTAGGAAATCATCTACGTCTTCGTTTTGATCTAATTATGTTGAAAGTTTCATAGGATTGTAAACAATATACGACAAATATATTCTATTCCAAATTTAATCAAGGTTGATTAAATGGTGAGTTTATAGAATTGCCTGCGAAGAACAATGCTTTTTGATGAAAATTTTGTCAGACTGCTGTAATTATTTTATCCGAATCTTCAAATTTTGTATTCGATATCCTATCGAATATTTTTCTGGAATAAAATTCTCAAATCAATAATTAATTTGAAACCAAAATTACAGCAGATTAAATTTTGATCAAAATGATTTTGTACTATAATTAAGAGAGAGTGATTACATAGCTATACTGTATAGTATTTGAATAGTGATACAGTCTGTGAATATGTTTCATCTATCCTTATAAGATCTTTCTAGGAATAACTTGAGTTAAAGCTAAGTTTTATTTTTTATAATTTTAATATGCACTGCGATTAAATAACGAGAATTACCAAATCTAGAAAGTAAAAGAGAAAATCGAATTATGAATAAACAAATATAAAATATGATTCACGCTCTTAATTGATTTTAATCTCTTCAGTTCACCCAAATTATACTTGGAAAAATCTCCCTATTGCTAATCATTATCGTATCTTTTAATGCTAAACAAACACAAATTTAAAATACTGTATAAAAGATTGTACTATTGCCGATATTTTTTAAATTTATAGATTTATTTTAGATTAAGGAACAAACTATAGTAGTCACTTGATATATTCCAGTGAAGTAAAATTTGTTGTCTAAAGACTAAAATTTATAGAAAAAAATTTTAAAAGATAAATTATTTACAAATGTAAGAAAAATACCATTAGTTTATCAAGTTTGACTGCAAAGATAGTAGCTTTTTAATTGAATTCTAAGCATCTTGCTATTGTTATTCGAAGAGAGAAATTGCCTTTTAATAAGAAATTTTAACGTAAATTCATATAAATACAGATCAGTAGTTTTATTAAACTTGAATTTTTTTTTTATCGTCAGCGACTTTATTTATTTATTTATTTATTTTTTGTGCTGGATGGAGCGCTATTCCCTCTATCGTTGATGTAATGATGCAAGAATGTTTCATTATACTTGCGTCGTCAAATTCTCTAAGTCTCATTACATTGGATTATTTTATCTTTGAAACATTCCTAGAAAAACTATATGACCAGCAACTATTTCATCTGAACTCTGCCATCGCCTTAAAGAATGTTGAGAACGGGTTATTTCGTACATTAAGAATGTTTTGTTACTTCTAAATTTTAATATTTCAATGTCATCATTTTGAATATAAAGTTATTTTTGCTCCTATTTTTAATTAACGTATATTTTACAGTAATTTTTAGTACGCTCTTATAGAAACTTAAATACTGTATTTTCATATTTTATTTAATTTGCTAATGAAATGGTCTCTCTCTAAGCAAAATGAATTTTTATTGTGATACCTAATAAATATATTAAATGCTAATTTATTGAATTGTTTAATATTATAAATTTATATTAAAACAATTATTAATATTTTAATTAGGTTCGATGTTGATATGCGTGTTGTAAGATTATATTATTTAGAATGATTGTAGTATATTTCAATCGCTAGCAGCTAACAGAATGGATTATAATAGAGTACTATTTTGATTAGGAAAGTATAGTACTTAATTAGATAAGTACACGCTTAATTAGTCCTACTTACTGCAGTATAGATATATTTTTATAACAAAAAATATATCTATACTTTACTGTACAATACTGTATATCATTTTTTTTCAATATTATATAAATATTTTTTTGAAGTTAGTGTTAGGTATGTTTTGTTTAAAAAGGTAACGTTCAAGTGCTTGTATTGACGACTATAAGGTACAAACACTAAGATGGCTGCATAATCACATTGTTTAGTGTAAATATTTATTTGCTTATGTCTATAGTATAGTCTTTTGTTAACGTTAGTAATACTTCTATTCGATTGGCAGATAAAATAATGTAAATTAATATTTATCTTGTTAACAACTAACAATTATGTTTGATCTAATGCATCAAAAAGTTTATCTGGATGCTGAATAGGAATAATGAGTTATCTCATCGAACAACAAAATAAATTAAATCTGAATAATATTGTAGGTGAAACTTTATCAAAAATTTTTTCAATAAATTTTTGTTCAGAAATAAATCTTGAGAATCAGAAATTTGAAACGTTTTTGAAAAGTATATTTTCAGAGAAAAAACAGTTTTACGCTAGAGTTTAAATTTAGAAATTTGTAAATTATTTTAACATTTAGACTATTAAATGTATTTAGATATCCAAATATGCGATTTTTATAGTTTTAACCTGAAGCTACAGTAATTTAAGAATAATTCTTGTGAAAAACTGGTTCCACTTATTTTGTTTAATACTTTTTCTAAGAACAAATAAGAGTGTTAAGGAGAGTTATCTGTCTTTTCAAAAATATTGCTAAATATCTTCAGGATAACATAAATACTGTATTCTCAAAATATTTGTAGTACTGTATATATCCTTGTTTTGTGAACTTACTATTTTTTTTTAGAAGCTTCCAGAAAAATAATACTCCATTTTATTAAATAAATTATTTAGTTTTAATTTAGTAAAGTATCGTTGCAAGATGCTATTTATAGTAGTATTTTTTATTGAAACTTGTTAATTAAATTTGTAATTATAATAATCAAATTTTAAAATTTTAATGGATAATAGAACTTATACTTTAATTAGAAAATGCATGCAAACAAAATATTGTAGATTACAAAAATTATATTAGCCGTTTCAAATGAAAATTCATTTTCAAAAACAAAATAAATTCGCTTGAAAAGGATGATGATAAAAAGATAAACGAAATCATATATAATATCAATACTGTATTATTAATTATGTTACATTTTAAATAATCTAGAAAGATAGATAGATAGATTAAAATTAAATTATCAATACCAAAATTCCTTGTTTATATTATAATACTGATTCAATTAATATATATTGAAATATTAAAGAAACTATATGATATAAAATTATTATTATGATTTCAGATAAAAAGCATTCGAACAAAAAGTTGCTAATACTGTATATTTTTAATATATTGCACTTTATTTCTTTTGAAGATATACAAGTACATTTGTGATAAGTTTTTTAAACAAAATAAAAATTTGATCCATAATTTAATTGAAAAATAATGAATAATGACAATTATCATAATTATTCTCATTGATATACAGTATATATGATTCAGTTTTTCTTAAGTTTTAATTGTGCAGTAGCCTACTTGAAAAAAATTATATTCATATATTAAAATACTATAGTTAAAAGCTAAACTTTGTAAATATAAAAATATTTTATATTTATATAATATTTAATTATTGATAGATTTAACATTTAGTTTCAGAATTTTGATATTTGATTTTGAAGGAAATACAATATTTATTAGATCTAATAGGAAAGTTTTATTAAAATTATACATTAACACTAAATAGAAAAGAATTAATTAAAAAAAAATTGAGGTTGGTCATGAGTTAAATGACCTAAAATGAGACATCTGGCATCAATAATCCTTGAAAACTATCACCTGGTTAAATTATAGTGAATATATTACATTTACACGAAAACGGAATTAAACTTTAATTTAAATCAGTAAAAGCAGCACCAGATAACTATCATCAGTTATCATGAATAAAAGTGTTTTACTCATAAATCTTATCAAAATTCAATATTAGATTTCGGTAACACAATATTGACCAAGATAAAGTCACTTTTTTCTTCTAATGACAAGGATCTAGCTTACAATTTATTTCTAGCTTAAATTAAACTGTAAATTTTCCCTGCGATTCCAAAGAGGATTCTTTCTTTTTTTTTTTTTTTAATTGGCATAATGAGGTCTTATGAACTCCACATAATAGCATTAGTAGCATTCCCTGTGATAAAAATGGGATTATTCCATTGCCATTTTTACGTTTACATTTTAGGGATATATATATATATATAATTTAATTCTGTTTACATATTAAGATTTGCAGCATTTTTTCATATGATTTTAATGCCGATAACTTTACAATATGGAACTTTTAGCTTAAAAATAAAAAAAAAATTAAATAAAAAAGACTTGATGTAGGATATAGTAAACTAGGTTCAGCAACCGTTATATTTTAAAGATCCTGTCATACAACGATTAAGCCGAAAAACTGCTTATGAGACTCTACTTATCTCATCTCATCGATATGCTAATCTAGTATAAATCTTGTGAATACACTTTAACATTTACGAACTTGGAAAATTTACAATATATTTTTTTGTTACGATGTGTGAATATAAAGTAACGCTTCGATAGATAAGAAAAACGAAATATAGGATTAGTATGATGTAAGAATTTTAAAAAATTTAATAAATTATACAAGTAAATTTACAGTATTTATATATTTAAATATTTTGAAAATTTTCTTAATTAAATTCAAAAATATCTGCTTAATTCTGATTACTGTAATTAGAAAATTAAAGATAGTTGTGAAGTAAGATAAAATATAGACTATTTAATATAATATTTATTTAAATTTTACAATTTTTCAAGAAAATTTTATGGATTACTGGTATATTTAGAAAGATTTTTTTTAAAGATGACCCGAATTTTTATTCAACCTCCGAAATCTGATTCTGCTTTAAATTTTGCGATAAAAACATTTCTTAATATAGAGTGAATATAATATGTTATATATATATTTATCGCTCGATATAAATTTGAACATATACCGGTAATACATTAATATACATATATAATATAATAATACTGTATATTAATAAGAAAAACTTCCAATAGTTCAATATAGTTGAATATTGGTTGTAAGTTAAATAAATAAGAATTAGAATTCATCTAGAATTAATAAAATAGTTTTATTTTTACAGATTTTTAGGTTTATTATTTCATGTAATCAGTAAAAAATTTTTTCTTACTGTAATACTGTATTTCTTAACTTTTTTAAAGTAGGGCTATAAGATATGATTTAAAGGTTGCTTAGTCATTATTTGTGTAAAAATATCTAATGTAATCTTATTGACATTAAAGCAAGGGTATCCAATTTCTTTTGGATCATTAAGAAGTATTATTTTAGACTCCATTTTTTTTTGTGGTCGATCAAGCAAAGACATAATTTTTAATATAAAAACGCTTCATTGTTATTTAATTGAAGGTCAAACTTTTAACAAGAGAAGAATCGCTTGTAGTATCACATGATACGTCCCGAAAGCTGCAAATCGTGACGACATGCATGACGTGATTTGCGCTCACAGCCTCGACTCAAATAACGTTATTTTGTCCTTGGGTAAAAATTGCATAACGTGTTTAATAAATGCGACGTGAATCTCTAATAAAATTAAAAAAAAATTTTTTTAAATCTGTGCATCTGTGCATGGGATTTGTGTATAAGTTAAATGTAACGTAACGATGTAGGCTTGGCATTATAAAAAAAGCATGGTTGATGATTTTAAAATGGTCTAAATGTCTTCTGTTAACAAAAGCAATTGTAGTGGCGAAAATTGTCGGAGACGAATGTTTCAAAAATACGTCGGACGTTTACCTGACATTGTGACATCGAACGGTGAGGCGTGGCGTTTTATCGTTTGATCACACTTTTCTCCAGTTAGGACTTCGTTGATGCTAATGCCACGTAATAGATACGAGGGGAATTTTTAATATAGAAATACTGCAAGGAGAAAGTCTATTCTCTCTTCCCTTCAGGGACTTCGTGATGGGTGTGCCCTTCTCTGTCACGGCCAATTAAAATGCAAAAGGCATCATCATAAATGATTTTTTTAAGAAATTCTCTGAGTGATAACATTAACACATTAGAGAAATAATTCGTATTTTTGTATATTTCGGTTTTAATTATATTTAAAAAGTAATTTTATTATTCTTATTAGATGCCACTTGAGTCGAATGTTTACTTGAGCCCAACGCTGTAAGTAAACAGTTTCGGAGTGGCCCATCCACTTCCGCGAACACTCGCAATGTACTGTACTATGTATTTATGGTCGACTTCGGATATGTCGCCATCTGGTATTCGATTTAGCAATTATTTCCAATCTGATTTCTTTCCTCTCTTTAAACTTAATTAATTGAATATATTAGCTTTTGTAAAATATGTTGTTTTTATATATTTATATAAACCAATTTTTAATAAAAATATTTTAGTTATAAATTTATACATTTTATGTTATGTTATTTACCCTTGCGGTAGTTTTGCTTCTTTTATTTCAATATGTCTTCTGTCATTTGTCATTGTGATACAATATATATAATGGAGTTTTAGTGTGTATAAAAATTCTAATTTAATTTTTTTTTATAGAGCTTTAGTGTTCATTGGGTGAAATCGTTTCATTCGCCCCTATAGTATTTTCTTGCTTAACTATAAGAATGGAATTATTCATTTTGGTGCCCCATCCGTCCTTTCATCTCTCACACTGAGATCCATCCCTTTCCCACGAAGGGAGGAAATTTTTTTTCACCTCTCAGCGGTTATTGTTAACGTTTGCTATCCGTTTTGGCTAGTAGCGCTATCTAACGTGATGTTATCATTTGAGTGTGCTATTAGAATGAAGAAATACGCTCATAGAAATTACAAGATATGATTGATTGGTGAGATATTTATAAATTAATTTCCAATTACATGACAAATAGTAAATTTTTGTTCTGAATGATCTAATATTCTGATTGCTTTGCTTCTAATTTTTATGCTCTGCGTAACAAAATATGAAGTACAGTAAAGTACTGTATTTCATATACTTGCTCGTATTGCATTTTTATATGATAATATCTTTCATATATTTTCATTTTGCATTCTTAGATTTTTGAATAATTATCTCGAGTAATTTTGTCTTTAGATTGAAAAAAATTATTTCAGTTTAATGCATGATAAATAATACTTATTTCGAATAATTGCTATTTTCGTAGCAAATCACAGTACTGTACTGCAATCAAATTAAAAGATTATTTTAAAGTTGTAATTATTTTTTAAGCATTTAAGTAGCTATTTCAAAAAGAGAAATTATCATTTTTAATTTTCAATAAGAAATTTTATTTTGATAATGTCCTATTATTTCATGACATCAAACTCCAATATATATCAATAATTTTTTTTAATTTTGATATTTTTATAATAGTTTCTATTGTAAAAATATTGAGATTAGTGAAGAAAAATAACAAATATATTTTAAATTAATTCTAAAAATAGTACTTTTTTATATATCCTTTATTTATACACAGCAATTGCGTACTTAAAATGATTCAATGCACTTTTGAACACTAATGGCTCGCCTTTGGAACTAAAAGCATGAAGATAAATATTTTATCCATTTAAAGAAAGAGGAAAGAACTGAGAATCAAGTGATTGTCCCTTTGCTCCTCCTCTCAGTTCTCTTATTGCACACACTATGCACCACTTAAGCTTATCTAAAGAACATTTGTTAAGTGTTCAAAGATGAATGCATTAAGTTTTTTTTCCTCTCTCTCTCTCTCTCTCTTTTTTCCTATTTTAAATCATCCGAGAATATCTATATTTGTAAAACGGAAACGTTACCACAAACTGTATAACGCAAATATCATAAAAATAAAAGTATGAAATTTTAAATTTTATAATAAAACAATCTATCATTATATAAGGGTATGGTTTCAAATATAGTTAAAATATTTAAAGTTTAAAAGTAAAATTTGATAAGAATGGATTTAGTTAGTGAACATAAATATTAATCTTTGAGGGCATAAAAAAGAAAAACTAAATGATTCCTGTATAAAAATTTTTATATAAGTTTTGTCTAATTCATTTAAACATTTGAAGAATTTAAAAGGATGTTTTTAACTTTTTAAAGGAAAATTTTAATTATAAATTATTATGAAACGATATTTATAGAAACATTTATCAAGCTAATGAATATTTAAAGTTCATCTGAAATTGTTATGAAGTACGAATGGATTAATAGGAAAAATATTTTTTTTTTTCTTTTTTTCTAAAATACAGTATACAAAATCCATTTATCATATCATCACTATCTTTTTCTATATGTATGTACATTCACTGCATTTGGTCAATGAAATTTTAGCTGGTTCAAAAAATGATATACTGTAATAATAATATATTGTACCTCCGTTAATCTGTTTTAGGATATGATAAATTTCTGAAAATTCCCTCTTAATAATAATCAATTATCTATTAAAAATAATAATGTTTGTTTTCAAATAATTCTGTAATCTTTATACCTCGTATTGCAATCTTTAATATATGTTAATATTTAATCTGTTTGCCTTCAATCTATTCTATTCTTCTTACTAAAGAAAATGTGATTTATAAGATCATGATGCTGTGTCTTTATTGATAACTTTTGAGCCATAATATGAAATTCAGTAGAGAGTTTCTCATTGAAAATGACCTTGATGCCACAATTTTTTATCCATAATTTCGACCATTTAAAAATAGAGGGCATTTAAACATTCGATGTACCACCAGAAACTTTGAACAAAATGTAAATTACAATATTATGGAATTCAATAAGGAAGTTTTGTCGTGAACATAAACTTGACACTTAACTTTTTACCCAGCATCTTTTTATTATCCCTAAAATGCGGATATGAAAGAAAAATAAGTGAATTAGTTTTTTTTAACTTATCTTCTGAATATTTAAGAATACAACTTTTATAAGAAGAAAAAAAATCTGATAAGACTTAAAAAAATTCAGATATTGAAATGAAAGGCTATAAGTAATATATAAAAGACTACAAACCAGCTATGACTAACCCAGAAAATTGTAAAAAGGTTGCCATTTTATTAATACTTTAAATCAGTGGTTTCCAAACTTTTTTTGTGTCTACTGCCCCCTTTTTTTCATAAAATACTGGTACGCCCTCTCATTCTTATAGCTGTCTAATTCTATAAATACTTTCTACTTACAATTTAATACTACAAAACAATATACCAGGGCTGCCAAGCTTGTCGAGATTGAATGGATCGCGAGCTACCATTCAATCTCGACAAGCTTTTTAGTCGATTGCAAGCCTCCGCCCATCTTCCGATCAAGCTTGTTAAACTTCCACTTTACAATACGTAGTAAAGGTGGTCTGCGTTCTTGTTGAAATAAGAATAGTGAGGTTATCCCGTTCTTTGTGTGTCTTATTATTTATTAAGTAATACTCGTAGTAGATTAGATCAATCAGTAGAATATAATATATCAAAAACAATAAATGAAGATTATTTCGATGAGTAAACAAAAGTTTGTTGGATAAATACTTTTACAGGTTCAAATGTTTTTCCTTTCTTTATTACAATACTCAGATCCGGACAATATATCATTGTTCGGTACTAAAAGGATTAAATTTATAAAAAAATAAACTACTACATTATTTAATTTTTTTTATTTTTTAGTCATAATTATGAGCGTAGAAAAGGAAAAAAAACCTATCATTACCATGATGAATGGGAACATAATTGCTTTTTTCCATGGTTATTGGCAAATGCTCTTGTCTAATATGTAATTCAGTTGTTGGTATTCTAAAAAAGGGAAATATCGAAAGACATTTTCGAATTAATTCTCTGCAATTATGAAAATGAATATCCTAAAGACTCCAAAATATGCAGAACAAAAATTATAGATTTAAAATCAAACTTACATTCACAACAAAATATGTTCTTTAAAAATTTTAAAATTATCTCTTTCGTCATATAATCCACATTTTGAATCAATTGTAAAATCTACACAATGACAAATATCGCATTAAAATTTTTGTTTATGTACCCATGTATTTGTAGTTATTTTCATATTTTCATGTTTGAAATTGATTTATTTTATTTAATAAATTTTGAATTATATAGATGACATTGGTATTTTTTTTACTTTTATCGGTAGATCGCTATATCGCTCCAGTGAAAAAGTAGCTCAAGGTCCATAAAAAAGATTGGGCAGCCCTGCTATATACCATATTTTGTATAACATTCTTATACAGTACATAATATAATATATTTTTTATATTGGTGTAATAATTTTTAATACAATTAAACAAATCTTACAAAAAAAAAATGGAAAATAAAATACGTGTTTAATGCAACATAATATTTGAGGCGATAGGAGAGCTTGTTTTTCAGCATAAATTCTCTCAAATCCGGGTGTCATGGAAGATATCACTACTCGCAATTCGTTTTCTAAACGAAATTAATATTTGTGTTTAAAACAGCTACAGCAGAATTTCTTGATACATGGATATATGTATTTATAACCCTTTTACTGATTCTTTTTTTCGACACCAATTTGAATTTATTTTTTTGTTTGTTTGTTTCAAAAATGATATATTTGTTAATTCTTGCGCGCCCCCTTGTCATAGACGAGTATCCCTTAGTGGGGTGCGCCCCACAGTTTGGAAAACACCGCTTTAAATAGATATTTGTTTTTTGTTTTTTTTTTTTTAATTTGTGGGGATAACTTCAATCTAAGAAATTACAATTTAGTTTATCCTCAAATATCTCAATATTGAGTTAATCGTCTATAATTTGTAAATCTTCTATTTCTGTATTCTCGTGTGTTGTTTAATCAGTGAAAATAAATATGGAAATAATTATTGCAAAATCTATGGTAATAATAAATTTTAACTTTAAAAATAGAATAAAATTAGTATTTTTAAATATCAAAATTTTATTTTTAATTCAAAAAAAAAAAGCAGCTAGACGATTGAATTTAAATGGTATTTTTATCATTATATATAAAATATAAATTACTTTAATATTATATAAGTCATTTTCAGTTTTAATTAATTTTTCATTCTACAACATTTAACAGTTTTGTATTGAATAGAATGAAAAATTATTCAATGTGAAACTATGACAAATTGAATTATTTTTATTAAAAAAATCTCTTAAGAATTTGAGATTATTTTTCATAGAGGGGAACTTCCTTTCAGTAAGCTACAGAGTCACGTCAAGGTAACGTCCAATTCAGTGGGGTTTCGAGAAATCTCCTCCGTAGTCAGATATTGTGGCATTATGAGAGAGAAAAACTGGGCATCCAACTATTATAAACACACTTTAATTATAATAATAAACCGTTATTTAAATTTTATTACAGTAAATTTCTTAGCGATTAACTTTGCGATAAGACATCATCAAGAAAGCTGCTGCGTTATTCAGTTTTCTTTATAATGTATTTAAGCAAGTCTTCTTTTGACAGAATCTTTTAGAACTTATGATTTGTTTGTCATCTTTTAGACAATGAATATCATATTCTGATCTGAAATCATACTCATTCACGATTACATGTGTGATTTTTCATCATACAAAATAATTTATTTTTAGTTTTAAAAGTTTTAATATTGTCATTTCTATAATAATGTGAAATTTATTTCAGATTCGCTTATTAGTAATGCTCTGGATCTTATCAGATATTTTTAACGAAATTTTCTTCATTATATTTTCTATTAATAAGATTATTTTCATTTAGTAAATTTATACAACATATAATAGGATCCACATTAAAAACTAATAATTTATTTTGTTATTGAAATTTATTTATTATATGATTAAAATTCATGAGAAGTGCGAAATATAGAATTTTTGATTTTATTTCGAATTGTGAATAATGAGAATTTTTTTCATGGGCTTCAGTTTATCGTTTTTATGTATTAAAAATTAAAATATTCCTTAAATATTATTAAATATCATATTCCGTTTTAAATCTAATAAATTGATATAAAAATCATAAACTGAAAATATTTAATCTGCTTTTAGTTAGTTAATACTTTATAATTTGACTAATTATCGAATACAAATAATGATTAACGAATGATATAAAAACGAAGAGCTTTTTCAGTTTGATATATTGCTAGATTTAAGTCATTTGAATAGTAAAAGTTTAAAACTTATAGTTTTGTTGCTATAGATTTTAAGAATTGTGAAAAAAGAGAAGACTGATGATAACCGATAGATTAGTCCAGTGATTCTCAACCACTGCCAAATCTTTGACGGTGTGCCTCGAAAATTTTTATTCTTATGTGTTAATAAAAATTCGTTGTTAAATCTAAATTATTATTTAAAATATTTAAGTGTGCCGCCAAATTTTAAAATATTAAAATGTGTTCAACAGAAAAAAGATTGAGAACCATTGGTCGAAAGCATTACCAAAGAAATAAGTGCTTGGTTGATTTAATTGGCATGTGAATAGTAGATAAAGCATAAGATAATATAATAATGATTATTTAATTATCGGTAGTTGATTCAAATATTTTTAATTCATATTTTATTTTTGATCTTGATTATAAATTGTGCAAAATCAAAAAGCATAGTCGCTTTAAAGCAATCATTATTAATTAATCGATACAAAAATTAGTTTTTATATTCATTAATAATCATAAGAGAGAGAAACTACAGTATATTTAATATATTCAATGATGCATTTATATTATTTTATTCGTTTTACCATTAATTAAAAATTGATTTTTATTATAATTTTAGTGAAATTTATCTATTTTTAAATGTATCAGCACATTGTATTTTGCAAATATTGTACTTATACATGAATACATTAGCCTATTTACTAACCATTCGTTTTTTAATTACTATTTATTATCTAAAATAATAATATTTTAATTATATAGAATTTTTTGTTGGGTGTAGAGTTATTGTACGATGCGACAGCATAATTGTTATTTCTTAAATCCTTTATGATAAACATTTTAGAAAAATATTGCTTATTTTATAATAATAATTTTCTTCAATCTGGTGTTTATTTTATTTCATAATTATATAATTATAAAAAACACTGATAATTGAAAAATTTGTAATTATTAATTTATTTACAGATTCGATCATTCAATCGAATAAATTATTAACAATGTTTTTTCAAATTTTAAATTTCAGATTTATTTATTTTTTGTTTTTCTACTTAAATTAAGATAATTAAATTTGTATGCTTTATTTTGAAATAGAAAAAATTTTTTCCTCAACCATAAACAAAATGAATGTTAATTGTTATTTCGTAAATCCTGTCAATTTCCGAAACTAATTTGCTGCAATTATGTTAATAGTTTTGAGAAAAGTTATGAAAACAGATTTAAGTATATTTTTGAGAAAAATTATGTAAACAGATTTAAGGGAGCCCATTAATGTTAAGATGTCTTTATTGCATTAATATCGCTTTGATAATTATAAATTCTATCAATACTTCGTCTATGGTTCTGGAAACTAGTTTCAAAAAAGCATTCTTCAGTAATTAGTTAATAATAGTTATTTGTACCAATATTCAAATGAACTTCATTATTAATTAGTGTTTTAATGTTTATATGCGGCTGATTCTTTAAATATTTTTTTTTACAATTTTGAAATTATCTAGTTTAAAATGGAAGCTCATTTCGAATATGATTTTTGTATATATTGTTCTTATAAAGTTAATTCAAAAATAACTATGTATAAAAGAATATACATATAGATTTAACAATAGAATATAGTTCATTTAATACCTGCTTGCTTACAAGTAAAACTTTTAATTTTATATTTTTACTCTCATAACTTACAAGTTAATTTTAACATCAGCAAAACTTTTTTTTTATTAAAAGTAAGGTGAAATTACAGATGAAATCAAAATTATTATTTTATTTAGATATAATTTTCGATATTGTAGACATAAAAATTAATAATTTATCTCTACTTTTAAATTGAAAAATCTGATAAAGTTTAAATTTTAAAGAACATGTAATAATAAAAATTGAAAAGACGATTCGATATTATTTTAATTTATATTTATTGTAATAAGCTTAACTTTTAGCAATATTTACAATATTTATAAATTTTATTCATAAATAATTTTAAATAAAATTCGATTATCTTAATTAGTACAAGTACAGTCAAACCTGTTTTTATGCGGTCGGTTTTTGTGCGATATTTTTTTTTTGTGCGATTTTTATGTGCAATTTTTTGTGCAGTATATAAAAAACATTCCATCAAATGCATATAACGAATAAAAATTAATTAAAAAATGTAATTAAAAAAAATAACGCACAAAAACCGACCGCATAAAAACAGGTTTGACTGTATTATGTATAATTTGCATTTACAGATATAGCATATAATGATATCATCAATATTCCGACAATTTTTCCTAAACATATTACTATAGAATGACTGACAAACATGAGAAAATATCATTGAAAAGATAATGAATAAAATTCAATGCTATAACATAGGCATAATATATTTTATTTATATTTTATTATTTTTATATCTAAAATTTTGATATTTTTTAAATCGTAGTCTTAAATTTCGGATACTTTAACATCATAATACTGTTGTTTAATTAATTTGCAAAGTTTCTCTAGCATTTAAATGCACGATTTTCAATTTCAGTTAAAAAAATAAGTTAAATAATTAAGCAACAGCAATAAACAACAGTTAAAATTAGTATTACAGACATATTAATATTTTTAAAGTATATTATCATTTTGAAGAGTTTATAAAATAACCAAAAAATGTACAGTATTTGATTCTTCAGCACATTTTTATATGCTGAATTTGA
Organism: Olivierus martensii; assembly: GCA_000484575.1. Lineage (NCBI taxonomy): Eukaryota > Metazoa > Arthropoda > Arachnida > Scorpiones > Buthidae > Olivierus > Olivierus martensii. The sequence continues at coordinate 6,246 of AYEL01028109.1, read as the reverse complement.
TTTAATTTAAAATACTTTTATTATTTAATCATAAATGCCAAATGTTTTAATGAAATATATATTTTACATAATTAATTCAATAAGATCTAATTAAGATATTTTTCAATATTGCAATTTTTGTTTTGATAATTTTCTTTTCTGCCGTCATGCTAAATAATTTATTTTATTTGGCTTTTTAATTTTTAAAATAAATATATAAAAATTAATTATAAAATTTTATACAATTATTAATTATACAGTTATAAATAATTCAAACTTATATATCATAATCAAACTTTAACTTAGAAGTTTAATTGAACTGTATACTAATCTAAATAAATATAAAAATTTATTTAGATTAGTATATTTCCCTTTAAGAACGAATTTAGAATGATATTAATATATAAACTATACAGAAAAATATAAGCAGAACGCAGTACAGTATAATATTGTATATATTCAAGATAGTTAATAAGGTCTACAAAACAATATTGCACAATTCTTTGTGGAAAAATAAGATGAAAATCTTGAGCCATTTTTGGATTCAGGTCGGAATTTTTGCGAAAAAAAAAGATGATATAGTATTGTATTGTAATAATGAGTAAAATAACTTCAAACTGGTGGAATTTTATTGAGAAAATTCTTAATTTATACAACTAATCTTATGTACAATTGATTGTTCAAATATTTTTAATGTTTTCTCTTTACACAGTTTTGAATTTTCTTTATTAAAACGGTATATTATTATTAAAACGCATACCGTCAGGCTTTCTAAATTTTATGTATTACTACTTTGCATAATAATTTAATACTGGAAAGTTCTGTCACAAGATTATTATAGGCATTACTATCAGTTTTATATATAAGCAATTTTATTTTATTAGATAAATATTATTTTACATAGAAGATTGACTTAATTTTTATATTTTTTATCTAAACGAAAAGAATTAGAATACTATTGTTATGGAAATTTTTATTTTTTGGTGACGATAATTGCTACAGATTGTTGAATCAATAAAAATTTCTGTAAAATTACATAACTTAATTATATAGCACAAATGTTTTATATGCAATAATTTAAATTGTTTAATATATAAGCCTAACTATACAAAATTCCGAATCAAATTCTGTATGGAAATTTTTAAGTCACCATTTTTGTAATCCTATATTATAATAGGCAATAAAATCATTTGTTTTAAAGCTTAAGTCTAGTAAATAAGATATATTTTTAATAAATTAATAAAATCAATAGGTCTATTATTTAAGATTTGTTTGCTTGGCAGTTTGGATTGCTTCAAGTCGTAATTACCTATTTGTCATCAAAACATTGCTTAATTGTAAATAAGCAATGTTTTTGCGACAAACATTAATAATTTATCGATAAATTAGCGATAAAATTTTATTCCGATAGATAAATCCATCAGCATAATAATTAAAAACACTTAAATTTAACTTTATTATTGATCTAGTATTCGGTTTTAGTTGCAGGAAATTTTTGTTTTTGTAAAGTGCTAATTGATATCAATTAATATAAAATAAACGTAAAGCATATTATTGCAATTTTTTAAATATTATAGTAGATTTTAGGTAAGATGCTTCAAATTCTGGAAAAAAATCTCTTATTCGGCAACCCCAGATCCCGAGCATTTCTGATAAAGCTCCCTTATCTGTAACTAATCTTACAAATAGTTCTCTATGAAGTAATTAATAGTCGTCCTCTTGAGTCTTTTATATCTCACTTGACTACACCTTATTAAATATGTTGGAAAATATTAAAATTATTTTTAAAAGATCAGTCTAGTAACATATAATATTATATTCCACAGTAAAAATGCGATATTTTTGTAAAGCTCTTTTTCGTTTATTTTTGGGGAAAAATAAAAACAGTTTGATTTGTGATAAATCCGATTCCATCATTAAAAAAATTATTTCGATAGATCTCAGTTGGGATTTGTAAGATTGAAACATTCTTGTTAAGTTTGAGCCAACCACATATTGAATTTATAAGAGATGCCAGGCGACGCACAACATTTTTTTGCAAGATCAAAAATGAAAACAAAGATTTGATCTGTTGTTAAATAAATATTCGTATTGGATTATTTTTATTAAATTTACAATTTTATACATTAAAAGTACAAAATTTGAAAAACAAATAGTTTATGACAACATTAATCGAATTTTTAAGAGATTGAATTTAAAACTAAATATAATTTATAAATTATTTTTATTAATCAAATAACATTGTTGAATCGATCAGGTGATCTTTTCTATTATTTGATTTGCACTTTTTTAAAAGTAATATATAAGTTATATTTAGTTTTAAATTCAATCTCTTAAAAATTCGATTAATGTTGTCATAAACTGTTTTTCAAATTTTGTACTTTTAATGTATAAATTTCGGATTTATTGAAAAATAGTCGGTAGCGGTTCAATATTTTGCCATTCTAACTGTAAAGCATATTCACATATTTTGGGGTAATGCTTATGCGTAAATATTATCCGATCGGAACAAACTTTATAATAAATGATCTTTCGTCCGAAATGTCAGGGCCGGAACTATTTTGGATATTAGATATCTTAATCTTTCATTAGAAAAACGAACTGAAGAAGGTTTTGATGAGTTATCATACGAAATAAACAATGTTAACATAAACATGATGAAAACGCTTTTCTTCGATGTAGATATCATAACAAAATCGCATATAATGAAAAAGTATTAATTAATGGACAAAAGCCTCGTCCTCTTTGAATCACAAATTAGCCATAAACATCCATATTACTACTATAAAATCGATTCTCAATTATTCGGTAATTTGGATGTTCGGATAAATGATCATCTATTGTATATGCGATGTATTATTATTATTAGAATCTTCTAGAGCAGCACTTTCTAATTTTTTATAACTGCGACCCAATTTTTAGAACGACAAACTTTCGCGACCCACTTAACTTTAATGGATATGAACTGTGGTTGTAAACAGTAATTACAAAATTTTCAACTTCAAAAACTTTTCTCAACCCACCAAAAATTGGTTCCCGACTCATTAATAGGTCGGTACCCATAATTTGGGAAACGCAGTTCTAGGAACCAAGTTTATTGAAAACGATCGATATTGAGTCATATCCATTTATCAAAATGATATTCATGTAAATATAATATAATATCATATTTGAATAAAATTCTTTCGGATTGGTGACACAAACTCAGTGCTTTCTTGCAAGAACTACATCGTTTTGTGCGAATTCTTACCAAAAAACAAAAAGTCATAAATGAGAACCTGTATTTTTTAGATAGCCAAATACAATAATCAAGTTCCAATAATCCCTCTTTGAAGGACGTGCTAATCGGCTTGTTAAAGATTTATTTGTTGTGTTATTGACTTATTTAAAAAATGTAAGTAGTTATGAATATTTGAATTTATAAAATTTTAATGAAAACTTTTGTTTTTGTACAGAAAATGTAACTTTTAATGCTTAATAGAAAATTGAATTGATAGAGAGGAATTAAATTAAAAAAAAAAAAACACGCATAATTAAAAGCAATTATTTAGTAATTATATATTTTTGCAATATGTTCATTTGATTACACAATATTTTTAATTCCTATCTATATTTCTGAATCCTTACTCTAAAATGTAATTTTAAAAAAATTTAAATGTGATGTGGCCCGCGGTAATCTTACAGGCACATTAAATGGCCTTTGAATTAAAATGATTTTGACATGCCTGCTCTATATTATTGAGATCTGCTAGCAGCTAGAGGATCATGTAACGGACAAATCTAATTCGTAACCTCTTTTGTTCCATTTATGGGAATGGAAAGGGCCAAAAAAGATGATTTAAATTTTAAAATTATTTTATTTTTAATATAATACTGCGCTGCATAGTCATCACAAGGAAATTAATTATTTTCTTATACTCTAGTAATTATAATTCATTTAATGAAAAATTTTTTATATTCTATCATTTTGGGTCTTCACTTACAATTCACGGTCAATTAGATATATCGCAATTGCATTGATTTATTACCAGTTCAACTGTATTTTGAATAATCTGATTCACTCTATTTGTTCGATTATCCTACGATAGATCTGTTTCCGAATCTAAATTGAGATTGTTTTCTCTCTGTGGAAATTGCATTACTTAGAGTAGATTTGTTTGATTATTTTTCAGTTATTGCTTTTTTAAATTGCACAAGAAGTTGATAAAATAACTGTTATTAACCAAGCTATAGGCCTATAAACTATTAAATATGTTGGAAGAACGAATCAACCAGAACTGGCATTTCTATAACAGAATATATTTATTTTATGTAAATACTATATTGATTCGAAAATTTATTCACTTTTATCTATATTGTCTCTATAAAGTCGAAATCCAGTCTATAATCACAGCCTAAAAAAATTGCATAAATATATCGCTATGAACATAGCGTATAGTACTTATTGTATACAGTAGATGGCAGCATCATTAGTTATTGAGTTTACCTTCGAATATACAGTATATCATTATTAAAAATTACATCAAAATTAAAATATTTATCTATCCGATTATTTATGAAATATACTTGTAAAAACGTAATTTCGGGTGATATTTAATAAAAAATTAAAAATTAATTTTTCAAATTTTGGAGAAAACATACGACTTTGTATACTCACAATCAGTAATATTCTTTATCGGAATATTTCATCTCGATGTGAACGTTTTTCAATCGCTAATTGACATTAATTGTCCAGAGTTTGAGATAACTTTAATTATATTACTCTACCTTTTTCATATTATTTAGTGTCTAGTTTATTATTAGCCATAGAAATTTTTCTGTGTACACTGTATTTTTTATATAAAAATATTTTTGTAAATGACTGATTATACTGTATGGTATCTGACTTAGTTAAAAAGAAAAAACTTATAATTTAATTATGAGCTGTCACATAGCTAGAAATATACATTTATTATTATTTTTTTTTTTATTTTTTGATGCATTTGATAGTTATTAGGAATTTAACGCCAGTTATCATAAAATTTCCATTTATTGTAAATTCAGCTAATATATCAAAATCTGAAAAATTCTTATGATAAATAATTTATACAGATATCAATTTTGTCTTTTATATATATAAAGAAGAAAAAAAACAATTTATATTTTACTTAAAACGTGTCATTATATATATAATTATTTTTCAATACCATATTCCAAATTTATTATGTGTATTGCAAATTTCTTGTCAATCTAATAATATAATACACGATGAAAAATTAAATTTTATATATTAGCATAAGATATATTATATTCTAAATATACTTAAATTTGATAGTAATTTAGAAAAAAAAATCGGATTGTAATTTAAAAAAAAATTATATCCTTATGAAAATAACAGCAAAAAATGATTTTGGATACTTCATATGGAAAGCCATAAACTTTTAATTGTGGCTGTCTATCAGAAGAACAATGATCATTTTTTATTGTATTGTCTATTTATTCTCTAGCAGTAGTACTTAAACTACGATCGATTTCGGTAAAACTAACAAATAAATCTTATCCAGCCATTTTAATTTCGAGTTTTTTGATTCAATGTAAGATTTATTTTAAAGCCATAAAAATCATATATTGTACAATATCTTTTCAATCCTTTGACAGATTTTGTTTAAGTTTGATGTATGCTTCATCTATTATAAAAGAATTGTTGTTTCAAAATTTCTTTTCAAGAAACCAATTTTTGATGTTATTTCAAAAATAAATTCGCTTGTTTTCGCTGGATCTATTGTTAGGATGTTTCGAATGCAATTTATCACTCTAGATTTTCATCTAAAATATAAACATTTTATATAATGAATATTAATTAGTATACAATATATTGTGGATAATATGTAACTACTACTACGTACTGTATTCTGATTACGTAAAGATAATACAGTATATAATTATTACTATATAGAATCTATTGTTTGAATTTTTATATTAAAATTTTTAGCTTTTTTTTAATCAGAAATTTATTGGATTGTCTTATTATAATGATATTAACATTTGAACGATTAGTTTATTTTTCATTTTTTCCCCTTTTTTATGAAATTATCGTTATTTACCATTAGATTGAAGATTAGTTTCATATCTGATGATACGCTATATCATCAATAATTCAAGTTCAATAACATCGCTGTCTATCGGAAAATTATGTAGCATTTTGTTATTTTTTTATTTAATTTGTCTTATATACTGTATTTATAATAATAATAATTAATATTTATTACCAAAAAATATTTATTATTA